>VZTQ01009532.1:0-10718 GCA_013400755.1 Pelecanoides urinatrix | reverse complement strand
GTTTGTTTCCGTGCGTCAATACATTCAACTGCCTTTTTTTTTGCCTTTCTGCAAATATTTCTCCACCCATAAATATAGGCAAGGAGAACATCTCAGATGGAATTCTGAAGAATTCCCTTCCCCCAAAAAAAAAAAGCAAATACCGCCCTAAGTAGCATTGCTACCCTCGCCCGGTGGCGGAGGGAATGGAGTTCCCCACCTCATTGGGCTACGGAGGCGAAACCCACCGCCAGCGCCACAGAAACGACGAAACCAAGATGGCGGTCATCCGCCGACGGGAGGGAGACAGCCGCTGCAGCGGACTACATCTTCGAGAGCCAACTGTGGCCAGGCTTACCGCTGCACGGAAGACTACAACTCCTAGCAGGCGCCGCGCGGACCGGCTCGTGGAGCTGGGAGGGAAGGCGAGGGGGCGGAGCTGATAAATAGTGGTACAGAGCGCCTGCCTCACCTAAGATGGTGGCGGTGGCCGCGCTCTAAGTGGAGCGTGCAGCAGGCAGATGCGTACTCGCCCCTCTTCTCCACCTCTGTGTTGTGGCTTTTACCGCGGGTAGGGGCCGTGGAGCTACAGTGAGGGGAAAGCCTGAGCTTGCGTGCCTCGGCGCCGACCGGTTGCTGGCAGGGGCGGGCGGCGCTGGTGGCACTGCGGGCGCGGAGCAGTGCTGCTCAGGTAGAGCCCGTTGCTCTCGTAGAGCCCGTTGCTCTCGTCCCTTCAGCAGGAGGAGGCTGAGGCTACTGTGGGTGGGGGTCGCTCGGTTCTTCCCTGCTCGGCTATGTCGGACAATCAGAGTTGGAATTCCTCCAGCTCCGAAGAGGACCCCGAGACCGAGCTCGGGCTGCCTGGTGAGCTCTGTGGGGTGCTCAGCAAGGTAAGCTGCCTTTCCTCCTCCCCGCAGCCTGTGCCTGGCGGCCTCTCGCTTCCCCTCTGCGCCGCACTACGGCCTCCCCCTCTTGCAGCTGGCCAAGGGCTGTCAGCCCCGTCCGCCTGCTCCTCCCCACCCCGCCGCTCCGGGCGATCAGGCCGAGGCTCCCGCCTCCCCCGGCGCCGGTGGAGGGGCCTGGTGGGGGCGCAGGAGGCGCTGGCATAGCCGAAGCAGCCGCTCCGGCGCGAACCGCCCACGCCCCCTCCCTCAGCCGGGGGCACCAGCCCTGCCGGCTGGGGGGGGCGGGGGGACTCGCGTACTTACCCCCGCATCTGCGCAGTGCTCGCCCTCCCCACCTTCGAGAGGCGGCGTGAGGAAGCACTTTCTCGGGGAAGAGCCGCGGGTGCGGCTTCAGCCGCGGCTGGGGGAGGCGTCGGCGCCCGCCCCAGGAGTCCCTGCCGCCCCAGGAGTCCCTGCCGCCCCCTGCCCCCGTACCGAGCCTGCTGGCTGCCTGGCGTGAGCTTCCGGAGAGCGAGGCCCGCGAGGGGGCGGCCAGGTGCGTGCGGGCAGGGTGTCTCCCCCGCTCCTCAGGTTCCTGGCCGAAGGTGGCGGTGGGCTCGGGTACGGGCTGGGGCCGCGGCATCCCGCTCCCCTGCCCGGGAGCTCCTTGAAGGCAGGCGCAGCCCGTGGTCACTTCCCAGGAGCAGGCCCCAGCACAGGAGCAGCACAACCTTTAGTCCAAGTATCAAAACAGGGAAATAAAATACCCCTGCAACAAGAGATACGGGAGGAGGGGAAGGAAAATGGCACTAAAGCTTGTTTTCCCCTTTTTAAAAATAAACATCACTTTTTGCTCTTCTGTCACTGAAAATAAGATGACTTGCAAGTATGCATTGGATGATACTGGGAAACTTTAGGAGTGCTTTAAAGTTGAATATTGAATTATTAAGTTTGAAAGCAGTTTTTTTTTTTAACATAAAGTATATTCAGAATAATGTTAAAATATTTTTAGAATTAAAGCACTGTGTTTTGAATTTCTTTCCTTTCCTACACAATAAGACCAAGCACAGGCCAGTATAGAAGGCACAGGTCATGGAATACCGAGATCATAAACAGGCCCTGGATGCTGAGAAAACAGCTGTAACGGGGCCAGTACTCTGCTTTTTGTGAGGGACTCTGTGAACTCTTTCCAGTCTCGAAAATGTTTCTAAGCCCAGAGATGGGAGGAACGGTTAGGAGAAAAGGGCCTTGGCTCTCATCTGTAAGATCTTATCATCTAATAGTGGATGGGAGAGGGAGACAATGAGATGGATATGAGATATTACAGCAGTTAAAATGTGAGGTTTTGATTTAGTTGTGTAGTTTAATTGATTTTTTTTTTCATTGCAAAGTTTTCCTTTGATTAGATGCTTCCCGTTATTAGAAACTTTAATATTTGTGGGATGTAATTGATTTTTATGTTGGCAAATTAAATACTTTATTAAGTCCTAGTGCTGTTTTTTACTGGTGTTGCAGGTGAAGCCATGGCTGCTTCTGACATTCTGTAGCTTAGGTATGTGCAAACGTTTCTGGATGATTGTGCTGAGTGTAGCTGATGCTGCCTTTCCTGTGAGAACAGGGGATGTAATCTGAATAGTCAAGTGTGGTGAAACCTGTTGCAGTGAATATGCTTGAGGGATAAGTTTACCTTTTGCTAGTTGATGCCTCAGCAATACTTGAGACAAACTAATTAAAATGAAATGGTAGCATACCAAACTTCCTACTACAGAAATATTTATTTTTAATAACTTATTGTGTATAATTACATTTTAAATCAATAAAAATAGGCTGCAGTTCTCCGTGTGCTTAGTAGTGTTTCAGTTGTTCTGCCCTTTAGTAAAGAGAGAAGCTTTGAAGGAAACAGAGTAATTTGGTAAGAGAACTCCAGGTATTTCCTGCTTACCTTTTTAAGGTGGATACAAAGAATGAACTTCGATGTGGAAGCGTCTGTCTTGAAGCACAAGAATCTACATGCTTTGAACCAGTGGTCTTTTCTTGGCCAAAACCTTGTTTCTACCCCATATACTTTAAGGAGTCTTTTAATTCATGTCACACTTTGATTGCAACAGCAAATGCAAGATTGACTGCTATTTTTACCTCACTTAACTGTGTCAAAGAAGGAGAGGTGCTTTCCTCCCTTGTCCCTTTGCCCAAGATAACTTTGGACTCTGCCTTTCGCATTTGGGAGGAGTTAGGAATATGAGAGATGGGAAAAGGAGGAAGGTGGGAAATAATATACCTCCATGACAGCTTGTGCTACCAGTTCATGTACTGAGCACAGCTGAGGCTTTCTTTAAGAAATACTGAATTTAGCAATTTGATGTATTAAGAGATCAAAAAGGGCTTTATCTTTGGAGAGCAAATCAAGGTCTTACCTATGCTTGAAAATTGTTAGGAATTTCTCAGCTATAGAATTTGTTTTCTGTAGACGTCCTCTTGTTATTATTAGAGTTAACATGCTGTTATGGGACATGTATTAACTAATATGTGTAGTATAATGTAGAAATGAGCCTGTTAGTCCACTTTCATCCCCCTATTTATATGTTATAAAAGTGGTGAATAATGGTTGGAATTAAATGCTAAAAAGAGACATTTTAAAATTATTTCTTGGAGCTTTTTGTCAAAGAACAGTTGTCATGATCAAAGAAGTGCTTGCATGATAAAATTTTCAGTGCTTTTGTTTCCATTTTTATCTAATTTACAGTTTTTTGCACTGTGATTGAAGACCAAGCACCAGTGTGTAGCCAGTTATAGAACAGTCCTGATCAGTGTCATATGATTCTACAAAGTGCAGTTCAGTATTGTTGAGAAGATGTTGCAAATAATAAGATTAATAATCAGAACTTTTAGTCACTTCTAACTAGATCTTTGTAGGATGAATCCAGGACTTGTTCCTGGAATATTACTTTCATTCCGTGTGTGGATGTGGAGTCCTAGAAAAATTCTGAATAACAAAAGGATGATTGGATGTCTGCTGATAAGCAAGTATCGTCTTAATTGAGAAAGTGGTTAGGAATTAAAAGCTAAAGCAATATCTATGGGCAATATTAAATTGATAAAGAACTGATTGCTCTAGGCGCTATAGTAGTTATATACTGTACTGGTGGGATAATGGCATGTTTTTATTTATATGAAGAGAACTAGATGCTTTAGTAAACTCATTTTTGTAGAAATTAGCTTTTATATAAAATAAAATATTTCATGTTCTGCTTAAGCTTGGCTTTTGGTCTAACTCCAGATTTTAAATCAAATTACTAAACTCACCTTAGTGATTAATGTTTTATTCCCCCCCAATTTGTCATCAGTATGTTTATTACCTTTATTTTAACTGACCTTGGCAATGCAGTTGCATTTAAGACATCTGTTATCTTATTGTTCATTTGAAACAACTGGGTTTTAGTACCTTCAGGAGTTTATAAAATGATTTTAGGATCTCTGGGCAAAAGAGGAATAAAAGTTCTCAATTGGGAAGAACTACTATAGAAGTTGGTTGTTTCTTTTTTTTCCTGGTACTTGAAAGCCTGAGACATATCAGCCAAACTGTTTTTCTTGCTGCCGCTGCTTTTCGTGCTCTTGCTGCCGCTGCTTTTCGTGCTCTTGCTGCCGCTGCTTTTCGTGCTCTTGCTTTTGAATTTTTTTTTTACAGTGGACCAACTACATTCATGGGTGGCAGGATCGATGGGTAGTTCTGAAAAGCAACACACTCAGTTATTACAAGTCTGAAGATGAAACGGAGTATGGCTGCAGAGGCTCTATCTGTCTGAGCAAGGCTGTGATTACGGTAAGTGCTGTTTCAGTATTGCCATCTTTTCATGTTTTGGGGTCTTATATATTTGTAGGCTAGTGTCTGGTGAAAGCAAATATGGGTATGGCAAATAAATTCTGTTAGGTCATGTGATATTAGCACAATGATGTGGAGCAGGGCAAGGAGTTACTAATAAGAAAACAAGTTATTCTCATTTGAGACTGTAGTAAGCAGCTTTTCATCTGTTATGTTAGAGTTTTCTGTGAGCAGGGATACAGTTTGTTTCTGGAGGAGGCAGAATTTTCTCAGGGCTTAGCCTAAGACCCTGGACCAACTTCCCAAAGGAGGCAGCGTCCATCACAGTCCTTACACTTTTCACTAGAAAGAGAGGGTAGTATTTCTTTGACTGTACTTTCTGAACATGACTCTACAACGTTTCTGAAAGAAAACGTTCTACTATGTGTTTCCTTCTCTAAACAAGTGTGGTGCTTTTTTTTGCCTAATGCTAAAAGATCCAGTATTATAAAGAGCCTACATATAAGAGAAATCTTATAAAGATGAATTGGCCTTAGGAGATAAAGAAAAAAAAATCTTTTTGTAGCTTTCAGAATTATGATATGTAGTAATTATGACTAATGCTTGCCAAAAAGCATGCTGTAGCTTTTCTGTGTTACTGTTAAATAGGCAGTCCAGTTATTTGACTTTGGGGGGGGGGGGAAGCTGGAATTCTGTGTAGCACATAACTTCCTAGAGCAGTAGTGTTAAATCTTACTATTTATGATCTTATTCCACCAAATGTTTTGCTTTCCAACTGAATTGAGGATGACAAATAAGAAGTTTCCTTTTCTTATTAATATTCAGCTTACAAATAGAATTTTTTTGAACACATTTTGGTTTGAAAAAAAAAAGACTGGATTGATTACATAAACTGTATGTATTTTGGAAAAAAGATTGTGAAGAAAAAGCAGATTTTTATTTACATGTCTGACAGGTATTGCAGTCATATAAAAATTAAAACAGATTACCTCACTTCTTTTAAAGCTCTTTTTAAAACTTCTTAAACTTTTAAAACTTGCTCAGGATTCGACTTATTCAGGAATATATGGTGCACAGCAACAGCATCTAGAAGTGCTCATTTAAGTGTACTTCTGGCAGTCTGTAGAGGTACCAGCCTCTGATCAGGACTTACAAAAAAGGTATCTCATTCACTAGTAAGAGGCTTAACATGCCAACCAGGCAGAGACAGGAAGGTGGTGGCAAGGAGGTAGGCCAAGAGATGTCTGGAAGTGCGCTGTAGAGCACATCTCAGCAGCTTGAATTCCAGTTGTGGTGGCGGAGAGATTATAGTGATGCTGGTATTGTTTCTGGAATGTTTTGGTATATTGCACTTTGTGAAGGGAATCTTATCTTTTGACTAGGAAGTGTGTAACACTGATACTTCTTGCAGATAGCTTTTTTCTTCTCTTCTATCTGGCATTTGTTACATCTGGTAAGTTGGAGTTGTATTGGTTTTGTTTTTTTCAGTTCTTGAGCTTCTTGAGTATATTGAGAAAGAATAAAAAGTGGGCATATTCTAAAAAATAATCTGATATTTTAGTTGTTCCACTTTCATTCAGGATCATGAATTGTGAGTGGTATTTGACAGTAATTGCTTGACTGTAGTTTGAAATGGCATCTCTGAAACCTGGTAAACTCCTGTTAATTATTTCTAGCTGCAGTTAGTGATTGCTGTGTAAGTATTAGAGGTTCAGGAATACTGTTGGATCATTTCATGTGTCTCTAGGATATAGAAATTTACTTCTGAAATTGCCATGTGATTATTTTATCTCTTATTTTTCAGAAGTTATTCTTCTAGGCCAGAGTTTTAGAATGAATGCTTCTGGTTTTCCAGTTGTTGGGTAGCAAATAGAATAGTTTTTTTAAAAGCTATGTTTTCAATAGTAGAAAATTAATTATGCTCAAAGATAATTGTTTAAAATATTCTTCCTGAGGTACATAGTTAATCTTTATTTTCATGTCTTTGTAGTGTCTTACCAACTATAATCTTAGTAGCATGTATTTAAATACATAGGGGAACACCAATAGCTGATAAAATAAATGCTGAGATGATAATGGAAAGCTACTTTTGCTATCAGTGGAACTTATTTGTTACTGTATGTCTTGTGATTACTTTGGTAGAGAAGGGAAGTTGGGTTTCTTAATGACTTAATGTTCAGTAGCACTGATCTGATGTAGTTGGGATCTTCATCTTGAATATTTTTTGACAGTCTTTCACTGTACTGTAAGTTTAGTTTTCCTTGATTTTGATAATCCAGAGTCAGGCATAGTAACTACCTATCTCCTAACTTGATGTATTGCAGGAAATTTTCCTTAAGTACAAAGCGGGGCATGAGTGGTATGAGATGGTGTTGATGGCTGTAATGTTTCCTTGTAGGAAAGGGGGGATTGGATTCTCATGAAGCATTCTTTTAGGTGCTTAGATTAGGTATGTGTGTTTATCTTCAGTGGGGACGTAATGATTTTCTGTGTGTAATTAATGCTACTAGTAGTATGGGACTGTCGTGGTTTAAACCAGCAGGCAGCTAAACACTACACAGCCGTTTGCTCACTCACCCCAGTGGGATGGGGGAGAGAATTGGGGAAAAAAGGTAAAACTTGTGGGTTGAGATACAGACAATTTAATAGGACAGAAAAGGAAGGGAAAATAATAGTAATGATAGAATATACAAAAGTGATGCACAGTGCAGTTGCTCACCACCTGCTGACCAATGCCCAGCCAGTTCCTGAGCAGCGGCTGCACTCCCCCCACCAACTCCCCCCAGTTTATATACTGAGCATGACGTCATATGGTATGGAATATCCCTTTGGCGAGTTTGGGTCAGCTGTCCTGGTTGTGTCCCCTCCCAGCTTCTTGTGCACCTGGCAGAGCATGGGAAGCTGAAANTCTTCCTAGTAGTTGGTATAGTGCTGTGTTTTGGATTTAGTATGAGAAGAATGTCGATAACACACTGATGTTTTAGTTGTTGCTGAGCAGTGCTTACACTAAATCAAGGACTTTTCAGCTTCCCATGCTGTGCCAGGTGCACAAGAAGCTGGGAGGGAGCATAGCCAGGACAGCTAACCCAACTGGCCAATGGGGTATTCCATACCATATGACATCATGCTCAGCATATAAGGCTGGGCGAAGAAGAAGGAAGCGGGGGACGTTTGGAATGATGGCATTTGTCTTCCCAAGTAACGGTTACGCGTGATGGAGCCCTGCTTTCCTGGAGATGGCTGAACATTTGCCTGCTGATGGGAAGTAGGGAATGAATTCCTTGTTTTGCTTTGCTTGTGTGAGCAGCTTTTGCTTTCCCTATTAAACTGTCTTTATCTCAACCCACGAGTTTTCTCACTTTTACTCTTCCGATTCTCTCCCCCATCCCACCGTGGGGGAGTGAGCGAGCGGCTGTGTGGGGCTTAGTTGCCGGCTGGGGTTAAACCATGACAAGGTATTAGTGCATTTTCCTTCCATGAACTTGTCCACTCTTCTCGTGAATGCATGTAAACTTTGTAGAGTGAATTTGTGGAGCTTCTTGCAAAAGATGTTGCAGATGCTAAAAGAAGATGAAGAACCAAGTTGTCTTGTTTGCTTTGAACGAGGCTTCTGTTAGCTTCAATTGATGCTCCCCTTCTTTTTTATTGGCAGAGAGAGTAAACAAGAAATCCCTAATGCACCATCTTCACACCACTTGTGATTTTTTAGCCCTTTATTATATTTCCACAGAATAGTCTTTTCTCTAGACTGAAGAACTCTGGTTTGCTTAATTGTTTTTCCTATTGTAGCCACTTCATACTTTAGATCATCCTTTTTGCCTTTCTTTGATTTTTTTCCAGTTTGGCTATATCTTTTTTAGGAGAGAAGGATACCAATTGTTAAGCATCAAACTGATGTTCTTATAAAATCTGTCGTAAACTGAAGACCTTGTTCCTGAGTGAAGATGGGCGGCTCAAAATCTAACATATTATGTGTAAAGTTAGGGGAGTTTTTACGTGCATTGCATTTATCTACATTTGCCACCTCAACCTCCAATCACTGTCTCAAAGTCTTCTTGTAAAGATAATCGGAGATGGTCTGTGAGTGCTAGGCAGTGTTTATTTTACCCTGCGCTGCTAGTCTCCTTGAAATAAGAAAACTTTGCTAAGTGGTAGCTTACAGATTCCAAAAATAAATAATTAAAACCCAGTTATTCTTGCAGGATTTCCAGAACAGTAGCCTCTGACTTTGCTGATTAATCAATTAATTATGATGTAGTCCCATACAAGCTTATATTCCACCCTGTCACTGATTCTGTTTGGCTTCACCCCAGTGTCAAAGCTTTTGACATTCTGCCTTAAATGTTGTCGCTTATCTATACACACATGCCTTTATCTTCCTCCGTCTCCTCCTTCTCTTTTCATTTAAGGTTGCAAAAATTTCCATAAGCACTTTTATTCCCTTAATTTCAGTTCACGCTCATTTTGTCTATGTAGTTTCTTTCATATACACTTTATCTTCCCATTCTCTTTCATAATACTGTCTTCTGTAAATGTCTCATTTGTCAATTTACTCGTTATTTGCACTTTAAATACTTCACAAGATTTTATTTAACCACAGGTACATTTTGCTTCTTACATTTGTTGTACAAACCTCACAGAATGTCATTTAAATCTTTAACAAAGACTCTTCTCTTACATTACTTTTACTATGTTTTTATTACATGAACACAGTGCTCTAGAATGGAGTCAGACAGGCCCTACCAGATTCATCCCCCACCTAATGTAATGGGAATTATGTCTACTTACTCCAAAAATGGATTAGAATTACTCAGATCAATATTTAAGCCACACTTGCAGAATTTGGGTGNTTCTGAAGCAGCTCGAATCCCTTCACATGTCAAACTCGAGTCTCCCCTTGTGCTTTCTGCCAGAGCCTCCAGGTAGGGCCATTCTCCCCGGATGCGGTGTAGAGCACATTTTTAACATCTTATCCTGCCCGCACTGTCCCAAGGGCTACTGCCTGAACTATTTCCCGTTTAATTTGTTCAAAGGCTTGTTGTTGTTCAGGTCCCCATTTGAATTCGTTCCTCTTCCTGGTCACTTGATAGAGGGGTTTTACGATTTGACTGCAATCTGGAATATGCATTCTCCAAAAGCCCACAACGCCTAAGATGGCTTCTGTTTCCTTTTTGCTAGTTGGTGGGCACATGGCTGTTATTTGTTAATCACATCCATTGGGATCTGACGACATACATCCTGCCATTTTCTTCTTAAAAACTGCTTCCGTCTCCAAGGCAGCTGTACCAAAAGCCCACCGGTACCCTTTTGGGTCCTTGAAACACCCTCTCCTGAGGTATTCTATGCCAAGGATGCACTGAGCCTCTGGGCCAGTCACAATGGGGTGCTTCTGCCACTCATTCCCGGTTAGGCTCACTTCGGCCTCCAATACAGTTAACTCTTGGGATCCCCCTGTCACTCCAGAAATACGAATGGGTTCTGCCCCTTTCTAGCTTGATGGCATCAGGGTACATTTTCTTTCTCTCCATTCTCCCCCCTGTCCCACTGCAGCGGGGGAGTGAGTGGCTGTGTGGTGTTAAGCTGCCTGCTGGATTAAACCTCAAACCCACCTAAAAGGATCATCACTGTTTTCATAGACATAAAGTGGTCTTGTTTACTTGTTTGTAATAATTTTTTCCTATATCTTGTAAAAAATATAGCCAGCTCATGTAACTAAAAAGTGGATTCTCATTGCATAAGGATAACAGTAACGCAAGACAAAGCATTCTAGTTTAATATTTCTACTAGGTTTTGCCTGGATTTTGGAATTCAGAAGGGGAAACCAGAATTTTCTATAGTGAATTTTGGCTGACCTTAATTCCCCAGGTTTGTGGAATTAAATCTACTAAATCCAATCTACTTGGATTTTGTTTTAGGAAAAAAAACAAGTATTGCAAATTAAGTGGATTAGAACTTACCACATCTCTTGGGTTTTCAGTATTTTTTGAATAAAATGTATGAATCATAGAATCGTAGAATAACTAAGATTGGAAAAG
>VZTQ01009530.1:0-29883 GCA_013400755.1 Pelecanoides urinatrix | reverse complement strand
GGGGGGGGAGTGGGGTGTTAGCATTTACAGAGTAACAGTATTTACACTGGCAAAATTTGTTGAGAATACAGTGTTGTCCAAAAGGATAAGTATAACAGTTTAGAGGTTTGGTTTTTTAGATGTCATTCAAGATCTTTATAGTATTATGGAAGACTATGCCCCAAAAGCATTGGAGTTGTTTAATTTAAACTTTTTAAAGGGTTTAGATATCTATTTTGAAAGTTTTCATGTTTAAACATATTGGTTCAGAAATTTCAATTTTAGTAATTGTTCCAGAATACAGTTTCTCATCCTTCTACAAATACCAAGAAGGAAGAGGATGTTTCTACAGGGGAAAGATAAATGAGAGACACTTCAAAGAAAAGAAATCAGGAAAAAAAAAAGTTCATATTTCAGTGATATGATTAATCTCTTTAAAAAATAAAAACAATCCTTCCACTCCCTTTACCCTGGGACAATCCCTTGCTGTGCATCCTAGGTCTACTACCGTTTCTTCCCTCTGTGTGCCCTATCTTTTGAGGTTGCTATTGGTAGCTTATCAGCTCCCTTCCTCCCTTTTTGTTGTTACATGTGGCAGTGGCCCCGCAGAGCCATATCTTCTTAGTGAGAAATCACACAACCTATGTTTAGGTAGAAACATTTTGAGCTTTACAGGGCTGCCAAGCCAGAGGAACTTTGTGTTGTTATTTGTTAATTAATTAATTTGCTTGTTTAGATGTTTCTTTTAAACCTTAAAAAAATTAACAATATTCACTTTATGAAATACATAAATCCATTTTAGAGCAAATTTCTGGAAAAAAAAATCTTTTCCCAGAAATAATTTATGTCAATTAAAACTATCCCTTACCGTGGGGTATGTTAATTATTATAAGAATAACAACAGGGTAAATTCCTTAAAGTAAGGGAAAGATCACCAGCTCAGTTCTGTGTTGGGACAGGGTACAGAGTAAAAAAGAAAATCTAGTTATGTGGAGACTTAGCTGTTCATAAATCTTGCAGGGACATGATATTCAAGGGAAGACCTTGAGACAAAGACTAAACAGAAGGTAACAGCTTGAAGAACTGGATTACATAGGACACACTCAAATTGTAGACACATCTGTTGTAGGCAGTTGATTTGTTATGATAATTTATACTCTTAATCTTTTTGTAAATATGCCTATAAGCAATGCAATGGTTACATAGTAACATACTTCAAAATAAAATAAATAATCTGTGTAAGTATGAAAATAGGAATTTAGTGTCTTTTCAGTTCTTTAGGCAACCAGACATGTATACTTTCTGTAGCACGTCTGGGTACTGGGATTTTTGGATGTACATGAAAGAGGAATGAGCACTGAATATGCAATATATAAATTACCATTCTGTGACAACAGCATTCCAGTCCATCTGCATATTTTTTTTGTTCCTAGCATCTCTGTAATACGTAATTATATGTGTGTGCACATTTATATATATGTATGTCTCTTCCTTTCCAAAATAAAAGAAAAAATAACAGTTGATGATACAACAGAAAATTTTCAATTACTAATTCATTATAATGGAGGAAGTGCTTACCAATGCATATTTTATGATCCTGCACATTAATTCCATTATTCAGAAATGCTGAGGTTATATTCCATATAAAATATAATGCTTCCTCTTTCACATCCTAATTAAGGACAGATTTGAATTCACCTTGCAAAATTCATTAACATTCTGACTTGGAGGTACAGGTCAAATGTAAATTTCCTGGCAATTATGAGTGAGAGTCAAGAAAATGCCAGCTTAAAGTGCCTGGAAACTATTTTTTGTTGACCTCATTAGAAATATTTTAAATTAATGCATAAACATGAAGAAAAACATGGAAAAGCTTTTTATTTTAAGTTTCCAATTAATAAATAATATTGATAATGTCTTGGTTAGAAACATTGAAAAAGAAGAACCTTTTGAAAATTAAATAAATTAATAATATGAGAAAATAAAAAATAGCAATACCAAATATTTTATATATCATTTTCAGTGATAAAACATAATTAATTCCTAATGGTATGCAGTGGTCATAAAAGCGAGTGTAAAAGCCTAAGTCTCTTTCCAAAATTAGTGAGAGGAGGGTTATACAGATACAGGTTTATTTTGTAGAGTGATGCATTTTAATTTTATGTATATATACATATACACATATATATATATATGTATATACTGTGAGACATCTGCTTTCTATTTTCACACTATTAGCAGGTATTTCCAGCTGAAGAATTCCCTGCTCTGCCTTTCTTTGCCTTGTCTTTCCCTTGCTTTGGCTCTTGCTTTGCCTCTTGCCATGCCTCTTGCCTTGCTTTTTGTCTTTTCCCCTGAAGTCTTATTAGTTATTTTGTATTTTTCTGGTACTGAATTATCAAAATCACAGAAGGTAGTAGACTAAGTATGATGTAGTTTCTCAAATAGTTAATTGCAAACTACTGATCTTTTTGAGCCAAAATAGGTCTGGGGCAGAAATCTTTGGACAACAGTTGACAAATAGGACCTTCTTGAGTTTCTGAACTCAAATAAATGAAAAATGTTTATTTTTACAGTCATCAAAACTAATATAAAATAAGATTAAGACAACTACCATTGTGATTGTTCATTGTTGCTTTTTTTGTATGATGTGAGCAATAAAATTAATTTGGAGCTAATAGAAAACGTCTAAGCTACAAGGGAAATACGATTGTCCTTATTTTATACTCATCTCACGTGTTACCAACTTCTGACTTACTTGTTTTTCACTTTTAAGAACAGGCTAGGACAAGTTATAAAAACTCCAACAAATCCTAAAAACCTCTTTAGAAAAGAAACCTATGAAAGGCATAATTGGGGAATCGGTGAATAAAGTGAATAAATAATGCAAAATCAGTGGTGGAGTAGGAGTTAGAGCTCATTGTAACCATGAACTAAGTAGATCTTTAGTCCAATTTAGCATGGCTATATTACTGTTCAAATGTAAATTTTGATCAGAGTTTTCAATAGAAATTATATCTTACCTAAATCTAACTTTCCTAGGAAATACAGACTGCCTCTTCTTTCTACTTAAACATCTTTCCAGTGTTATAAACTGTGAACTATAAGCATTCCGTTATAACCTGTAATGTCTGTGATAATATTAACAAAATAACATTATTTGTAATGCAGTTTTGCAAACAATGTCTCAAAAGTATTGCAGTTTTACTTTGTTGACTAGGCTTTTAATACATTCTCAAGGAATTAAGGGATATCTCTAGATCAGCTGTTCTTGTCCTTATAGGTGATTTTAAGTTCCCAGACATCAACTGGGAATATCATACAGTGGACACAAACAGGTCCAGGAAATTCCGGAAGCTTGTTGAAGATAACTTGTTGGTACAGGTACTAGGGGAGCAGATTAGGAGAGGTGCCATCCTATATTTGTTGTTTGTAAACATAGAGGGAATTGTGGGTGAAGTGGTGATTGGTGGCTGTCTTGGTCACAATGACTGTGAAGTAGTTGAGTTTCAAATCATTGGCCATAGGAGGATAACTGCCAGCAAAACTTTGACCCTTGATATAGGGAGAGCAGACTTCGGGCTGCTGAAGGAGCTAGTTAGTAAGGTTGCCCGGGAATCTGCTGTTGAAGGTATTGGGGTCCATGAATGCTGGTCACTTTTTAAGCGCCATCTCTTAAGAGAGCAGGAGCAGGCAATTCCAAAGTGTCAGAAGTGAAACAAGTGTGGCAGAAGGCCGGCTTGGCTGAGCAGGTGGAAAAGGAAAGTGTATGGACATAAGAAGCAAGGACAGGCAACATGGGAGGACTACAGAGATGCTGTTTGCCAGTGTAGGAAGAAAATTCATGCAGCCAAAGCTCAATTACAGTTCAAGCTGGCCAACAAAAAGAGCTTTTAAAAAATGTTAACAGCAAAAGGAGGATCAAAGATAACATTGGTCCGTTACTCAATGAGGTTGGTCACCTCACAAATAGGGACATAGACATAGTGAAGATGTTTAATGTCTTCTTTGCCTCTGTCTTTAACCCTGATGATGGGCACTAGGACCCCTGGAGCCCTGTGTTGGAAGACTGTGACTGGGAGGATGATAAACTCCTAGCTGACTCTGAACTTGTTTGAGACTTGATGCTCCAGCTGGATGCATCTAAATCTATGGGGCCTGATGGGATTCATCCTAGGGTACTGAAAGAGCTGGCCAATGTCATCACAGGTCCACTCTCCATCTTTTTTTTATTGTCTTGGCAGTCTGAAGAGGTCCCAGTCAACTGGTAGATGGCAAATGATGTCCCAATTTTCAAGAAGGGTAAGAAGGAAGACCCTGGTAATTACAGGCCTGTCAGTCTCAATTCAGTGCCTGGTAAAATTATGGAGAAGGTTATTCTGGGAGTTACTGAAAAACACTTGAGAGACAATGCAGTCGTTGGTCATAGCCAGCATGGGTTCACAAGGGGATACTTGACCAACTTAATTTCCTTTTATGACAAGGTCACCCATATAGTTGAACAAGGGAAGGAGTAGATGTGGTGGTTTTGCATTTTAGCAAAGCTTTTGATACCATCTTTCACAGTGTCCTTCTGGATAAACTGTCCAGTACACAGCCAGACAAGTCCATAATGCATTGGGTGAGCAACTGGCTGATGGGTCAGGCTCAAATAGTTATAATAAATGCGGATACATCAGGCTGGTGACCAGTCACCAGTAGGGTTCCCAAGGGCTCAATTTTAGGGTCAGTGCTCTTAAATGTTTTTATAAATAATCTGGATGCAGGAATTGAATGTACATTAAGTAAGTTTGCTGATGATACTAAATGAGGAGGAGCTGTGGACTCCCTTGAGGATAGAGAGGCCTTACAGAGAGATTTGGATGGACTAGAGAGCTGGACAATCACCAACTGTATGAAATTTAATAAGAACAAGTGCTGGATTCTCCACCTGGGATGGGGTAATTCTAGTTGTACTTACACCTTGGGGGACAAGAGGGTGGAAAGCAGCCCTGCGGAAAGAGATCTGGCTGTTTGGGTTGATGGCAAGTTGAATATGAGTCAACAGTGTGCCCTGGCAGCCAAAAGGGCCAACCGTGTCCTGGGGTGCATCAAGCACAGCATAGCTAGCTGGTTGAGGGAGGTGATTGTCTCACTCTACACTGCACTGGTGCGGCCCCACCTTGAGTACCGTGTGCAGTTTTGGGTGCCTCAATACAAGAAGGACATCAAACTATTAGAGTGTGTCCAGAGGAGGGCAACCAAGATGGTGAAAGGTCTCAAGGGCAAGACTTATAAGGAGTGGCTGAGGTCACTTGGTTTGTTCAGCTTGGAGAAGAGAAGGGTGAGGAGTGCCCTCATCACAGTCCACACCTTCCTCAAGTGGGGCAGCAGAGGGGGAGGTGCTCATGTCTCTCTCTGGTGACCAGTGATAGGACACCAGGAAATGGAATGAAGCTGCATCAGGGGAAGTTCAGATTAGACATTAGGAAAAGGTTCTTCACTGAGAGGGTGGTCGGTCACTGGAACAGGGTCCCCAGGGAACTGGTCATGGCACCAAGTCTGTCAGAGTTCAAGGAGCATCTGGATGATGCTCTCAGTCATATGGTTAATTTTAGGTAGTCCTGCAAGGAGTAAGGAGTTGGACTCAATGATTCCTATAGGTCCCTTCCAACCTGAGATATCTGTGATTCTACAATTCTATGATTTTAGTGATGCAAATAAGGAAGAATTAGCTGCCAAGTTCCTTGTAGAACCTCTTTCTCTGAAAGTTTTGAAATATTAAAATAAGATTTAAAGAAGAAAATAATGGACAGCAGTGCAGATATGCTAATACTCGAAGCTCCTCAATTAATCAGAATGATGATTGCAGCATGCAGTCTTGATCAAATGCAGCTCTGCCACTTACTGAATTAGCTCTATAACACAGTATAGTAGTTTGGCAGAACATTGTTCTGCTTAAAATATACATCAAATCTTCATGATTAAGATGAACTTAGGCATATGAGTTCATCAGGTTGTTTTCTTTCTTCTACTGAGAATATAACTCACAGATACAAATGATGGATTCTTTAAGGTCAGTACTGCAAGAGCATAATAGCTCTGTGACATCAGAGAGAGAATAGCTCTTACTAAAAAAAAAAAAGCTCCTCTATGTCTAGGCTATCTGTAAATAATGTGACTGAAAAGGTTACATGTAAGTAGTCTTTACTAATCTGTATGCTTAGAATAGAGCCCTTATAAAATACCTGTCAGTCTGCGACTGTTCTGTCATTTGCAAACAAATTCACTGTGGACTTGATTCACTGCTGATTAAACTTAGGTATTTAAAGAAATTTGAGATGCTTTATAGGGTCACCTGGCCTCTAGCTGCTGCTCCAGAAGTGTGTGGGTCTCCCCCTCATCACATCATATCTGACAGCCATCTGTTCTAATTTTTTGGATAACTGATGGCATCTCAGATGTCTTCAGGCAACTGAATTAAGGTTCAAGAAGTGTTCAATGTTAGGCTGTAGACACTAAATTCTGAAGAGCAAATGTAAGCATAGTCATATCAGCTAGGTAAATAAGCTCCAAATATAGTCAGTGGAGATCTAGAGATCAACTGTTTAAGCATAAATATCTAATGTCATCGGAAATGCACCCCAAGTCTTCTATCTACAACCATTATATATTACTGTTGCTCCTGTGAGAGAACCATGTTTTTCTGCAATATGGCTGTACATCTGATCATTGCCTTCTTTGATTCAAATGTAAAACATTTAATGAAGACTATTTTTTTAGGGTGCAGTAGATTTCTATATGGCTGAAATTTTGGGGGAAAACAAGCAGCAAAAATTATTTATTAATTTTATTTGTTATTTATTTCCAGGTACACACAATGTTTATAAACATATCTATGGAAGCAACCCTGTAAGGCATCAACTCAGAAAATTGTGATCATGTCAAACAGATTGGTTAAGATCATGCCTTGTTTTGGTGATGTATTTACTGGTAAAGAATATGACCAAAGGAAGAATCCTGTGAAGAATAAACTGTGCTTTCTGTGCAATGGTTACTGTTCCTTCACACTTCTAATGCTTTTATACTACCTGGTGTACTCTATTCTCTAAACATGACCTAAGATGTCTTAGCAGAATACCATGATCAATCCTCAAACAATCTAGAAAGTTCGGGAAGTTAAATTCTGCTCACTAAGCATTTCTTAGACTGAATACTATTCTTGGATGGAAATGTTAGACGCAGTGAATCTGCCTTTAAAATGATAGAATTTACTCTTGTGTATTCCCTCACTCCAATATTTCTTCTAAGTGTCATTTGAAAACTAAACTTATCACAGCAAATGAAGTGTAACACCCACAGCATGATGTCAGAGACATCTCACATGCTGGAAGGGATCCCAGCAAGATTTTTACATCAATTTCATCAACATCACAAATCAAGCATGCTTTCTGCTGTGTACTATTTGCCATATGTGCTTTGTGCTGTTTGAGTATCAGGCTTCTTTAGTAATTAAATATGCCTTTCAATGCATATTAAATAGGACAAACAATTAAGAATTATATAAATAACCTGTTGTTTCTTGGCTACTTCCAATATAATACAAATATAGTAGTCCTTATCAGGCTATTTTCAGGGGATGACTAAATGATGATGAAAAATTTATTCTTGAATAGATCCGACTAATGCACAAATCCAGGACTGGGTAGGAAAGAAGGCAGACTGCTGCTGAGGCTGCCTGTCTGTAAGTTCAGGTCTTATTCTGGGGAACATAAAAACTAGTGTAGTACGTGCAGATAATTTGTACTGATTCTGAAGACAACATGAAAGAGAGGGGTTCAGGAAATAGTTTGGTAGGTATTTCTCTCCTTGGAAGGATGGCAGTTAACTTTTTTTTAGTTGCAGCCAGAGCCTTAAGGTTTTTTGTCAGCAGAGGCTCTGTGACCCACCAAAAGTTCTGAAGATCTATCTCCCTCCGAAGTCGCAGCATTGTGACATATATTGTAGGCAGGAGGAGGAAAGTCTGTAGTTGAAATACTGGACTGAAAATTTCTGAAAAAAATTCTATTGTAATAACCATTTTTGTCTCTAGCTATGTCAATTTCCATAAACAATGACAAATTTTCTTTGTGCCCACTATTCATAAAAAGGGAGCAAAGAGTCTTCATATCTATGTTGTAAGGATATATTTAATTACTTTAATGTATTAACCAATGTAGGAAAAATGAAAATCTTTGCAAAGTGAGATAATCCATACAGTAGACATAGGAAAGGTGAAGCATAAAATCTTCTATGAACTTTTTAATGTTCTTATCTGAAATACAAGTTTTTTTTTTTTCCTATCTTTATTGCTTTTAAGTGGTCCCAAGCTCACACCAGTAAAAAATGTTGAAGTATTTAATCAGTGTATTAGACATTAGTTTGATTATTGATTACATTTACTTGCCTTTGAAAAGTTTGATAGAAAAAAAACCCAAAACAACCACAACAACAAAACCCCCAATCCTGAAATAGGTCTTCTAAACATCTAGTTAAATGTAAGATATAGGAATCAATTAATTCCTTAAGAACATAAGTATATAGCGGTTAACAAAATGGGCAGGTATTTGTGTCATTCATCTCCTTTTAATTATAGCACAGTGATGGATTTGCTACAGTGAAATCATGTACTTCTTAGAAGAGTTAAGAACAACCTTATAGTTTGGATGTCAGGGAGAATCCCAGGTACAGATTGTCAGAACAAGTTTAAAGGAGCCTATTTATGTGCAAGAGAGTTACCACTATATATTACAGAATATTTGAACAAAACATCATGAGATTTACTTTAAAGCTTCTCTGTTTGGTTTTGTTTTATTTGGTTTTGTTTTGGTGGGTTTTATTTTGTTTTCTTTCTCCAGAGCACTTCAGATATTGTGGCACTCTCTTCTCTTCTACTCTGGGTAATTGTCTTACTCCCTCTGTACCAGACATTTTTGAGATGATAATGATTAGTCTACACCAAAGAGGCCAATGAGACTGTTTGATTCAGTAGTACTCAAAGTGAAATATTGCAGTTAACACTTCACCTCTGTTTCCTAAGGACAGGTTGGTATGTTCAAGATTGTAATTTCCTTTAACAGAGAACAGTTACCAACCAAGAAAAATCTCGCTGTTTTAAAAAATCAGAGGGCAATTGTAAGCATTCCAGTGTCACACATTTTAAGACAAGTACCTGTCTAAAAACCCTAAAATTTCAATGTAAAGGAGACTCTCTAAATTATTGGCCTGAAATGTGAAGATGAAATAATCTATTGAATACAAGTTTTTTTTTTTTTTTCTTTTTTTCTTTTTCATCTACATATCCCTGGCAGTAGCTCAGAGCTAATGGTACAGCTATTCAGAATTCTGTTCTTCTGTGCATGCACAAACACTTTAGGAATTGTCTTCAGTAATTTCTCAAGAGTAAAATAGCAACAATAATAACCAAGTGTACCAACTGCTTTCTATCCAGGAGGGTAAATTAACTTCTCTTGGCTGCCAAGGCAGTTTATGCATAAAATCAGAGCAAAACAAAGTGACTGAAATGGCACTTTTGAAAGAAAAAGCATCCACATTGCTCAGACTTAACAGGAGATGTCTGAATTGCATTGGGATATACTAGCAAGTTCCCCATAGAGGAAGAGAACCTCTAAAATCAGAATAAGATTATTGACTATGTTTTTAAAATTAGTTCATTTTAAACATCATGTTGCTGCTGTGATTTTACTATTGGTATTTCCTCAGTTTTCTAAATTACTTAAGTATTATTGTTGTTTTTATTTCCTAAAGAGATTCATATTTATGGGAAATTTAGGAAAACTCATGGTAATCATTGTACTAGGTTGCATGTGAGTCTTCTATTAACAGACATACTGTGCTGATTAGTCAAATTATTCAACTGGAAGTACTCATAGAAAAGGTGTTAAATTAGCCAGTATCCCAAAATACAACTTAACAAAATCATTCAACGGGAGGGCATGTGATCTGCCAAGTGCCAGAGACTGAGAACAGGCAGCAGCACAGCAAGGAATACAAAGCAGAAATTCTGTCTTTTAGACAACTGACTTCCAAATAAATGTAGGAATTCACCATGCTAAGATGTTTGAAGGCAATGAATCATGCCAGCATAAGCACTAAATGGCAAAAATAAGGAAAGGAGCACCAAACCCAGTACAGCACGTTGGATCAAAACCATGAGACAAATCCTCCTTGCAGAAATATTTTTGACTGCTGGAAGTATAAAAGAACAATTTCCCAAAACCTTTAATAGTGTAAATAGAGCAACAGTTACTTGATTTATACTGAATACACAAAACCTGTTTAGATAAAAATCATAAGTTTGGAATACAAAACATATTGTTTCCCCCAAAAAAGTGACTGAAGCCTTCTGTTGCTTTCATGAAAACAAATGAACAAACAAACAAACAAAACCAAAAGAAAAGGAAAAAAAAAACCCAACCAAAACACCAACAAAAAACAACAGAAAAATACCACAGTGGTTTAATATTTAGGTAAAAATAGGCACAGTAACATATTATCCTTTAGATTACTTCTAAAAATGCATTTCAAGCAAGTACCCAAATCTGTATGTTGACTTAAGATAAAATAGGAGATGCATCAATCTTTACTACTTATCTTCACAAAATAAATATATTTAAGATCCAATCTCACGTCATGGACAGGGACATCTTTCACCAGATCAGGTTGCCCAAAGTCCCATCCAACCTGACCTTGAACACCTCCAATGATGGGACATCCACAACTTTTCTAGGGAACCTGTTCCAGTTTATCCTAACTAAAAGAACATTCCTTTCAACTAAAAGTTAACAATCTGTGATTGTTTCTAACTTCCCTCTTCTGAGCTAAGATAATGTTGGGTGTGCCACTCCTATAGGCTTTGTTAACATTGAAATTATTGTTTTTACTCACCTTTTCTTTCTTTTATTTTCTTTTTTCTTTCTTTCTTTTTTTTCCTTTTTTTTTCTTTCTTTTTTTTTTTTTTTTTTTTCTGAAACGTTATGTAGGTTGGGTTTCTGCAAGAACTTAGGAGAGGACCAGGATGTGAATTGGAAAATGCTCCCCAAACCTTCTTTCATTATGATTGTATTTAATAAAGTTTCTGTCTGACCTGTCCTAAATTGTACTTGTGTTATTATGCACTTGGAGTGCCCAGATCTCTGAAATCTGTCTTCAGATGATTCATTTTTTTTCATTTAGAACTGGCTGAGATTTGATCCTTCTGTATATCCTCGTTATGGATTTTACTCAACTGATTTTTTTTTTTTTAACTAAGAAAGTTACAAATGCAAATATGTAATTACAACTGCTGTATATGTTCAAGTTCAGAAGTAACCTTTGAAAAAATGCAACTTTCAAAACGTAAATGAAATGAGAAGCAAAATATCCACCTAAAAGAAAAAAAATCTATCTCATGACATGTAAATACATAAGACAGAATTTATTGTCACCCTAGGAATATATGCATTTGCTCCCTCTAATCCTACTAATGTTACATATATCAAAACTGTACTACTATCATTGTACTGATACCATATGTTTAACATTTATTTGTAAAGTATATTTTTTCATTTTATAGTTTAGTCTATTTAATAGCTATAAAATATGGACTAATGAATTGTGCTTTAAACGTACCTATTAACCAGAGACTACTGACAGAAGATATTTTTATTCTTTTTTTTTTTAACATCTTCAACATATATACTATATTTTTCCTCAATTAACAGCTGATGGTATCCAAATAAATGAATTCTTCCTTTTCATAGTAATGGTAATTATTCATATATGGAGGACATACTAGCAACTGTTTTCCCCAAAACCACTTCAATCTTTTTTCCAGTACTCTGTGTTTGTGTTTACCAGGTTATTCTCAAAGGATGTATTATGTATGGCTTAATTTTCCAACAAGCATGTGACTTCAGTCTTCTTATCTATTACCCTCCAGGAAATATCATCTTTTGATGTTGTCTGGAGAATGGCTACGTTTATAAAGTATTTAGTGTTGCACTGCCAAAATATGAAGTGAAAAGGTACTGCCTGTTCACAGGCATATTGGGGATCTTAATTCTGTAAGATTTGCAGCCACCTTATGTGAATCAATTAAGAAATGAAAGTATGAGATCTGAGAAAGAGATTTAATTATTTAAATTATTTCAGAGGAATGGTTGAAGTAAATTTTGCTGTTATATACAGATTGGAGGTTTGGGGATTTTTTAATGTATGAGGGAAAAAAGAAATATAAATGACTTCAAACTTTCAAGACACTTATTCTTGCAACTACTGAATGCAAGGCTCAGACTTTCTATTTTTTTATATCCATCACTAATCTAGATCTTGAAAGAGCATTCTGCCATGAATAATACTTATAATATACTAAGAGGCGGTAAACACAGTATGAAAGCATAGAATATCCACATATTTTTTCTCTCGTTGCAAGTATTGCATACAGTTCTTTCTTCACACGATGTATCTTTTCTCTCGTGCACCTTCTAGCACTAGAATCATAAAAATTCTAATCATCAGGAGGCTTTTGCATGCCTCTTCAGTAACTAGCTACAATTTCATGAAACATCTGTCTTGTTTGTTAAGCTGCACAACACTAAACTGTAGCTTTAATAGATGTCATAAAACATTATAAAGGTGTGCAAGAACATTTCTTTCAAAAAAGGCATATTGGCATTCTTCTGATGTTTGTTCCTTAACCTATTATGATATAGGACTATGCAAAACAACTTATTGAATGGAAAATTTGTTTTGCTTGCATAACTTAATTAAGACAAGTGACGTTGTTTTGAGTAGTACATATAGCTTGATGTAGTAAATATAGCTTAAGTAAAGAATTCAGATGCTGGAGGGTCACAAATTTATCCAGTGTGAAATGCCATCTGTTCTTTTAATGAAAATATAAATCAATGTTACATTTTTACAAAATGTCACTGGCAGTTATGTAAAGGTACCTGTCATTTTAATGGCATCAATAACTACCTGAAATCTTGCAGAGTTTTCTAAGATGCCTTTAATAATTTAGTATGGTAGACAGAAAGTAGAGAGAGCCCTTGCTAACATAAAGCTAAAAGAAAAAAAAAAAAAAAGGAAAAAAATAGCGAAAATGGTTTTAATATTATTTATGTCAGATGACCAGAAATGGCAAAGAAAATAACAAACTATTTTTTTGTTATTGTGCCATATGCTATACCATTAATAAATAATCCAGATAAATGGTAGTTTTGACATGTTTCATTAAACTGAAATTGCATCTGAATGGAGAAGAATAATTTACATATGAAGAATCTGGGAATAGGCAAATGAAGAGACAAAGAATCACTCAGTGATAATCTAGGGGATCTCATAAGAATTAATTGTTAACAATGACTGTTTATTACATGTAATTGAATAAACTGTAGAAACTATGATCTACATGGAAATGCTGTGGGATACAATGGACATTTTCTAAACTTGCAGTAAAGAAAAAAAAGAAAAAGATGGAAGAAGAGTTTTACTTCTTACTTCAAGATAATATATTGCAATAAAGGTTCCGATCTAAATCCCATGATACTTTTCCAAATTATATGTTCTTTCTCTTTGCTTCTCTTGATATCTGAATCCCTAATTTAAAAATTATTGTTGTGCTTAAATCTATCACTTACCTATTACATTCCTTACCTGTTACATTCCTTCATAATCTTGTGTGTGAAACCATCTAAGATCTGAAACTGATCTACGCACAAACACCTTGGAACTCTTGGACAAGATTCAGCTTCAGAAATGCTGAACTAGAATTATTAAATTAGGAGGTCATATCCTTACAGTGTTGATAATTTCTTATTGACAATTTCTTATGAGACATACTCAGAAAAAACAGAGACTACCACTCTAAATAATGATCATTCATTACATGTACACTACCACTGCAAAGGTAATGAGAGCATTTATGTATCCTGATACATCACTGGGGAATACCCAGAAGACTAAAGCTTCTTTTACAGTCATTCCCTAATTTTGAAGCTTGACAGATGATCAGATTTTTCATTGGAAGAGGAACCAGCAATCTTTTTTTTTTTTCTCACTCTCCAGCATACAGAATAGTTATTACAAAATATAGCACAGTAGGTGCTTCAAAATAGTCTACTGCTTAAGCCTTCTTTTCAGATCTCTTACTTCCCATGTGAGAATTCTAGGTAGAAGCCCATGAAATTATTTCAACTACTAGTAGCTCTCTTGTTGGAGCGTTTATGCTTGGAATAAAATACTAAAGTAGTAATACTTTTATAAATTACATTAAAATAAAATGCTAATAATCCACTGTACAACTAGTAGATGCAGAGACTTATTTTATATCCTAATGTCTTGAATGATGACATCTCTTCAAATGAATGTTTTCTCACTTATTTAAGCAGGAACAAGTTCAGTTCAATAGCTGGGGAATCCACATATTATCTAGAAATTTGGGCAACATGAGGGCCTTCTCCTAGAACACAGGGAATCACAATGGTCTTCTGAAACTGGGATTTAGATACCTAAATTCACTTTAATGCCAAGACTACAGCCTGGGCAACCCTTCTTCCCTCAACTCTTAGTGTTGGAGATTCACAAGCAAACTTCCCTCTTGTTCTGAACATTCCATTAGTATTTCACATCAAGAACCTATAAGTATATAAGATTCTTTGTGTGCTTTGGATGGAGAACTTCCTAGAGTTCACCTAAAACTTCAGGGAAATTTGTATTTGCCTGCATGACCGAAAGTTACAAGCGTAATAACTTCTATTCCTAACAGGAGTGACCAAATGAGGTATCAAAAATTATGCAGAGGTGATTCTGCCCCTCTACTGTTCTCTGGTGAGACCCCACCTGCAGTACTGCATCCAGCTCTGGAACCCTCAGCACAAGAAAGACATGGACCTGTTGGAGTGGGTCCAGAGGAGAGCCACAAAAATGATCAGGGGGATGGAATGCCTCTCTTGTGAAGAAAGGCTGAGAGAGTTGGGGTTGTTCAGCCTGGAGAAGAGAAGGCTTCAAGGAGAACTTACTGCAGCCTTTCAGTCCTTAAAGGGGGCATACAAGGAAGATGGGGGCAGACTTTTTAGCAGGGCCTGTTGCAAGAGGACAAGGAGGAATGGTTTTAAACTAAAAGAGGGTAGATTTGGACTAGATATAAAGAAGTAGTTATTTATGATGAGACTAGTGAAACATTGGCACAGGTTTCCCAGAGAGGTGGTAGATGCCCCATCCCTGGGAACGGTCAAGGTCAGGTTGGACGGGGCTCTGAGCAACCTGTTCTAGTTGAAGATGTCCCTGCCCATGGCAGGGGGGTTGGACTAGATGACCTTTAAAAGTCCCTTCCAACCAAACTATTCTATGATTCTATGAATACCTGTGAAAATGAAAGTGCTAGAGGCAGTCAATATTTGTTATGGCTACGACTTTCTCTTTCCTCTGTACTGTACTCTTAATTAGCTTCAGCAGCCTGCTGATATTTTGTTTATTTATTCCTTTATTTATTTATTATACTTCCTTATATTGCACAGAGAACTGAAATCCCTAACTAAGGCCCGAGTCAACAGTCTGCCAGTTAGGCACTGCACTACAAAACAATGGCATTGCCCTTAATACCTTCAAAAATTTAGTCCTAAGTGTTTCACCCTAAACAAAAAGGAAGTTTTTGGAATAGACAGTAGTGGATCTTTCTCAATACATGAACTCAAAGATGATCCTCTAATCATTTCCAGGTGTCACAACTTCTGTAGTTTTTTTAGCTCAGATTGTTTGTGAGTAGTTCATCCTGAAGAGGTGTGGAAAGGATAATTCATTTCTCAAGTCATGGCATCAGTTTCTGGATCCTTGCAGTCAGGCGCTTTCTTGCCCTGCTGATTTTTTGCTTCATACACAAAGCAAGGAGCCTCAATTTTTAGTAGACTGGGGGAGCACAGAAAGCCACCAGAACCTCACAAAAAATTGACCCTATATAAAAACAAATGTCAGGATATTAATTTTATTTTTTTTATGAACACTTTTGAAGTTAGTGTAAGAGTGTTATGCCTTCGGGAAGTGGAGGACTTCTTTCTGAAAACACCAACATCAGATTCCAGAGGGTAAGCAACAAACTTCAGCGTAGCCCCTGTTTCTTATGGGCTGTACAGGGCAACTAAGAAGCATGGTTTGTGAAAACAAATGCCATATTTACTTACAGGTAAAAGTTGTTCAGAGATGCATAATTATTTTATGATGCAATTCTGTAGTTTATCACACAATTCTGATCACCAAACATAGCAAGTGATGGATGCCTGTGGTGTCTCTGTATAAGCAGTTAAGTAAGTACCTATGAAGAAGTAAGTGAACCCCTGAATTCCATAAATAGGTAATAGTTTTCCTTATCCATGTATTTAAAACTCTCATATAACTTTTGCATCTGGGCCCCGGCAGGGGCAGGGCAGGTCTCTCTCAGGGGGTTAGGGCGGCCTTGGCTGTTTGGAGCCGGTTGGAGCCGGTTGGAGCCAGTTCCCTCTCCCCACGGTCACGTGACTGTCACTGACCAGCAGGAGCTGCTGCTGGCTGGGGGAGCACCACTGACCAACCAGGGGCAACAGCCTGACGGACCCGGGGTGGGGGCCACAACAGCCCTTTGTGTGACGGGGCGGGGGGCCCCCGGAAGGAGCCGGCAGTACTCGCCCCGTGATGAGCAGTGCGGCCTTTGGCACACTGTTCACAAGCATTGTTTGACATCAGTCTTGAGAAAAGTAGGGTGTTTAGTTGATGCTTAATTATCTCATGAGGTTTTTTTTTTTTGTCTGTGAGATGTAACTCATCAGAGCTACGTTCTGCCTTCAAGTATTTATGTGCGTTTCTGTTGATTTGATTTTGGCATGTTTTTCTGAGGTTGTACTTTGATCTTCAGGATTTATAATATCTGTTTTCCTCTTCTGATACAAAACTGGAAGTTACTCCCCATAATAGAGATAATAAAAATGTAGTACTGGGAACCAGATGATATGCAAACATGCAAACATTGTCAACAAGGTTAAGGTGAGATTTGGGGACTTTTTATGTTCTCTGATATTCTAATTTTTATTTTCATAAGCAGAATTTACCAAACATCTTTAATTCATTGCCATTCATGGATGTTCTATACATTTTTTTAAAATACATCATTTAATAGATACTCTTATAGTACTCAATCACAAAAGTTTTCATATTATTTTGTAAGCTTTCTCAGACTCTGGTTGTTATTTTCAAATAATACACCTGTTAATCCCAGCAACATTTCTTTTCCTTATTTTTGCATATATGAAAAGCCAGTCATTCCTATTTTTGATCTGCAAGTTAAACAACATATGCATTTTATGTAAGATAAGACTCTGCCTTCTTATCTTTATCCCATAAAGTGACAATGCAACTCCCAAACCCTTCCAGGTTTTAAAGTGTTGCTGAGCATTTTATTAATGTCTGTTTCATCTCGGTATGGTAGGAGTCTGAGACCTGGATGGAGAATTTAAAATCTTTATATTGCAAGTGTGAAGAGTTAGGAATCTCAAAATGTGACTCTCAGCACCCAGTATAATGTGGTGAGTGAGGTAATGCATTGTTTGTAGGCTAGAGGTAATGTTTTTGTATTAGGCAAAGTGATACACATAGAAAAAATGGACAAAGCTCAACACAAGTTATGAACAATTCCTCCGGGGTTTTTTAGGTATGTGTCAAGTAGACCGTCTGTGATGTAAAAGGTCATTGGTACCAGTGTCATGTAGGGGATGTTACAGGGAAAAGAAGACAGAGAGAGATGATAAAAGTAGTTAATTTCCTAAGGGAAAGAGTGAATTTGAAGTGAGCAAAAGGAACAGAGCTGAGGCACATCACACCCCATAGTGTAAATTACTTAATTCCTTACTAGATGACATAGCCATTCATTCTGGGGAGCACAGTCAGAGTCAATTGAGAACTAAAGGTGAGATGTCTGCAGTTCACAGTATTGTGAGTTCTCTTTTAGCTTGTGGTTTTCCTATTGTTTCTTGAAGTATCACAGGATAGAAACTGGTCTACCTACATTGGAATTTAGGCACTTTCTATCCTAAGTCTCAAATAGCAGTATACACTCTTCATTTGGCCCAAATATTTCCTGGTTGCACACATTTTGTTGTGCTTATGCATAATCATTACTTGTGTATTCAGAATAAGTTAGTTGGTATGTCTTTTGAAAACCAAATGAAGATTATGGCATTCTTTGAAGATCAAGAAACTGTGGGTTTCCTGCTGCAGGTTAAAGAGAAAAATATACCTGCTGAGTGGATTTAGCCAACATATCATTTAATCTGGATTTATACAGGAAGCTAAAATCCCTTTAGAATTTAATTATGTTTGAATAATGTAGTTTTTTATGCATAAAGTGTGGAATGTGTCTTTCTTACAAAGATGCATTCACATTTGTTAGAATTAAAAGTTAAAAGTGTGTGTTGACACACAATTTTGGTAAAGAAATTTTAAGGATATGTAAATGGAACAGTTACCACTTTGATGCAACTGCTTCCGATATTCAGAGAGGAAAAAATCTGCTTATTCCAATGTGTCTTTTATTTCCCTCTTGGCTCCAGGACACATTCTTTACCTATGACTTTAAAACCAACATCCCTTCTTTACATCTCTTTTCACCTAGATCCAGCTATATCTCCACTCTGATTTCTCCCCTACCCTTCACTCCTCTTTTTTCTTTAAAAAAAAAAAAAATCAGCCTTTTTCTTTGGGGATCCGAATAAGGAGAGTGAACAGTAACAGAGAGGAATTACTGCTGATGCTATTCCTTCTCCTCCATAGTCTTTTAAACCAAGCCTGAAAGCAATGTTTTTTTCCTTTCCAGATGTGGAAAGAACTGCATGAACATTAAAGAGCACACCTCCATTTGGAACCTAAACTGTTGGCATTTTATATGTATTTTTTGAAACAGGCCAAAAGAGGTAAGATGACCAAAAAAGACTATAGAATGGTAGAATGGTATCTTGCTAAGCATATGAACCTTTAGAAAAATACTGGGAGACATTCAATTCTGTCTGAGACATCACTCTTTTTTCAGTGAGCTCTTGGATGGTAGCTCGCTAGGAGACAGTACAGCTGCATCCTTGAGCTGTGCTTCTTACAGCTGTGGACAAGTTTAGCAGAGCAACTCTGGGACACTTCCTAACTGCATAATTTGGAAAAGAAAATTTAATTTCCTTTTTCTCCCATTATAAAGATATAAATACAGATTTGGAAAAATCAAAAGTCTTTATCTTGCCTAAATTTCTTTGCAGAAGGGAGACTCTTAAAGCTGGAGCTTTGTCTTTGAATAAAAGTAAAACCAGTTTTTTTTTTTTTTCCCCCTATATTTTCATTTAATTACATCTATATTGACTTTATTTAGGTGGGAACATGTAGCTTGTATCTCTTGTCCCTTTGTATGCACCTAGCCTGCTCAGACAAGATAACTGTAAAACCTATCAGTATAAAAATGCTTAAAATTTTATTTGTCTGGTCCAAAGAAAAGTCTATAGGAGAGAGTGAGGTGTTAACATGTGGTTCCTCTGTTAAATTTACATCCCTGATTATTTTAATTATTATTATTATTCTCAACTTCTATGTTTTGCAAATGCCTTCTTCCTCCACAACGCTGTCAGGTTTTTTGCTGTTTCAATTCAGCCTATGAAGAAGTAGGTATAGGGGAATGAAGTTCAAGCAGCTAGTAAAGGCTGCTTCAAGCAGGTACCAAAGGCTTTCTCATCCCTGACTAGGGCTAAATATGAAGTAATTCAAGGAACAAATCTGAGAAACTGATATTCAGCTTTTCGGTTGCACAGAACTGAGCTTTGAGGTCCTTATATTTGTGGCTTTTTACTGTAAGACAGTAGATTCTGTATTTACTGCATCTATGGTAGCACAGTTAGGTGCTCCATCACAAATGGAAACTTTTCAGTTTGCGTCTTGTACAGAGTATTTAACGTAGGTAGTTACTCAGCAGTGTACACTTTCAAAGTTGAAGGAGACTTTTGCACAGTGATTAGAATACTTACCTGTGATTATAAGTCTTGGCTCAGAAAGTGCTTATGCATTTTAGCCAGTAGTTTTTTATATCTCATTTTACAGCAGACATGAAAGATATTATTCCAAAGCACGTGACTTTTCACTCTGTCCTATGACATTTTAGCCTGTTTAGAGTCCTCAAGCTTATCTGCTTTTACTGTACAGAGTTCATACCCTTACCCTTATTGCATTTTTTGACAGTATTTAAAAATTTTCACTAAGTGCTGAATTTCTAGTTCTCAAGTCTAGAAGGTTGCTTTTCATTATGATCCTTATAATTTCCTTTGTACTTTGTTCTGTTTGCCTGTCAGTTCACAACTGCTTATAGAAGAGGAAAAGAGATGTGATGAACTCGCTGTGGTGAAGAATGAGAACAAGGAAGAGGAAAGAACATTTCTTACTCAATTCAGTGAGTTATTTAATAAGTACTTTTTTGCATAATATTTTGGAAGAGAAAAACATTCATTTCATGCCTACACAGATGAAAAAAAAAAACTGTTGTCATACTTTCACTGCTTAAAAAGGCAGATTTTTTTTTTTCCCCGAGTTGTGTAAGGAATCTTCTTTCTAGCCTTTTCACAAACCTGAAGCAAGACCAACACTGTAATATCCACCCTGAAAAATACCTCCTCTTCTTCACTGCTTTCAGATTGCCTACTTCTGGACTTCTGGAGTTTCCTAAGAAGGTAAATTTAAGGTGGTTGCATTACTCCAAGCTTAGATAAAACTAACAAATTGATCATTATAGCCAAACTTGATGGAACACATAGCTTATTCTTTTCCATTATTTAAGGTGATTAATTGCAATTTTATTTCATTGAGGGGGAAAAAAAAAAAGCTTTGCTTTTTCCCACTTTATTGTCTTCCTCATTTTCCTCATTACCAAAAAAAACACAGGAAGAATTGAAAGTTCACTTCCTGAAAGGTAACTTTGTACCAAAATACATGAAAAATAATTAAAAAATAAATAGACTAATGCAAGTTCTTTAAAATTTTAAAATAAATATTTGCTTTCAAAAACACACTAAAATTTATGGAGACTAAAGAGCTCAGATATATCTTTTATTACAAAGTCTTATCAATCAGTGACAAAAACATTTTTTTATTAATAAGTTTTAGTTTTGATTGGAACATGAACATATAGAATATTAGTATCAATCATTATCAAAATGTGAGAGTTAAAATCCCCATTCAATGGAAAATTAATCAAAATTTATATAAATTAATATTATTTAAAATGTTTAAACACTTATTTATGGTAATGTCAATTTAATTGTTCAATTAAAATTTAATTGACTTCTTGAACAGAAATAGTTTGGACCTAAGACTTTTTCTATGCATATAAATTGATGGGAGGTAAAAAGATCAAATAAAGAATAATGACTTTATCTGACAAGCATTTAATAGATTGTAACATTTCGTAAAATTCTAGAGGCAGTTAAGATAAAGAGAAACCATTTCTGTTCAAAATAAGCTTGCATTTAAGTATATGCTGCATCGCTTTAAAAGCTTAAAGGCAAATGGAACCTTGAAAGGCAGGTCTTGCTTGACCAACCTGATCTCCTTCTATGACCAGCTGACCCGCCTAGTGGGTGAGGGAAAGGCTGTGGATGTGGTGTACCTGGACTTCAGTAAAGCCTTTGACACTGTCTCCCACAGCATTCTCCTAGAGAAGCTGGCGGCTCACGGCTTACACAGGTACACTCTTCACTGGGTAAAAAACTGGCTGTATGGCAGAGAGCAAAGAGTTGTGGTGAATGGAGTGAACTCCAGTTGGCAGCTGGTCACGAATNGGAAGTAGTTGAGTCACCATCCCTGGGGGTATTTAAAAGACGTAGATGAGGCGCTTAGGGACATGGTTTAGTGGGCATGGGGGTGTTGGGTTGACAGTTGGACTCAATGATCTTAGAGGTCTTTTCCAACCTTGATGATTCTATGATTCTGTGATTTTATGATTCTATAAATAATGTGTTTGGGATCTTAGTTTACAATGAAAATGTATATTTCTCTAACAAAGTCCTAAATTATAATGATATCTCAAAATTAATTATTTTAAGCTGCTCTCAGGAAGTATAGAACACCTTCTTACATCTTTCTGGAAATGCAGAACCTTCTCCCCTCTGCTTCTTACTTCTTGCATGTTATGGACATTGAACAGTAGAAGCAGCATCAGAACTATCATGCCTATATGCTCTTCAGTGCTATCCTGCATTTTTGGCATTTTTATCATCCAGTCTACAGCTTGTGGACAGAAGTACATGTGGGAGGGAAAGGGCTATAGTGGTTCTCATCTGGACATTCAGTAAGCTGGGAAATGCAATCTTGGACTAATGCTATGTAGTGCACCTGAGAACAAATGAATTCTATAAACTCATTATTTGAGTAACAAATAACACCGACCACTTACATAATAATTTTCTTCTTTATTTGATTTTCATATGTTTTGAAAGAGAAACACAGCACATACATACTTTTAATTCTATTACTGGAACCAAAGTTGAAAAAGAAGAAACAACATATCAACTTGTTAAAGCAGTATGCTTTAAAACAGAAAAAAACTGCAAAGGATTGTTTTGCTAAATTCAGTAAACTAGGCTATTATATATTAGTGTGTTATTAATTTCAAAGCACATCAGATTTTAGAATATAGTCCTTGATACTTTGAGGCTTATATTTATTTATAAAAGAACAGCAAAAAACCAGCCATTCATCTTCACAAACAAACAAAAGAAAGAAATTATATCTACTGTTCTGTTAAAGATAGCAAAATATCCAAATACATCTGTATTTTTTAAAGTTCATAATACTGTTACTTTGTACACCTGCTACCTACATAGATGACCATGTATTCACACACTTAATCTCCTAAAAATTGAGATTTTTCCACATGAGTAGCCATATATGAAGATGATGAAGAGTTGCACAGTTGGCATCACAGACAATTTTTCACTCTGAGTCAGTCGTTCCTCTTACAGAAGAGAGGATTAAACATTTTGAACAGGAGAATTATTGTTCAGCTCTGGATGTGCAATGTTGCGTGTGATAAATGCTCTGTAATCCAACTGTCCCACTTGTATTGTGGAATCTTTAATAGATACAGTAAGCTGAATATTTCATCCTTAATTCACCAGTGTTCTGAATGTTCAAGGTTTATTACAACCACATAGCGCTTCAATGAAGCCAGAAGTTTCTCTACAATACCCTGCTTGTGTGGAATAAATGACAGCGCTGGAACTCTATTTTGGAGGCCATGTCCTCTTGTCCCATTCAGTTTCATTAAATGCTTTTCCATCCAAAATACAACTTTAACCACTATTTCTGATCCTTTAATCATAAAAGGAGTACTGAAATACAGGAAATAACTATATTACAACTGTTCCTTTAGAAAAACAAAAATTGTTTGTGTTTTTTTTTTTTTTTCCTATGAAAGATGGGTCTCCTAATGTTGTGGAAGAGATGACTTGAAGTTTTCCAGTCTTGCACATCAAAACAAATTGTACTTCAAATCAAGAATAAAAATCTTAAAAAAAAAACCCAAACAAAACAACAACAACAACAACAACAACAAAAGGAAAGACCACATTAGTGATATTTGGAAAAGATGTGGAGATGGAAAGAATGATGGGCGTGACAGATCAATAAGCACAAGAGGAAGAGCAATTAGTACTGGAAATAACTAAAATAAAATTAAATTTTAATAGAAATTACAAGCTAATCTATCTTGGAGGAAATATAAGGAAAATATACTTATCAAGGAATATGAAAAAAGTGGTGCTGTTAAAAGCAACTGGTCTAACTTCAGAGAACAACTGAACTGCTTTTCATGTACATATATTTCATAAACTTTCAATGAAATGAGAAGAAAGTGTATCTTAAATTAAAAAAATAAATCTTTAGGGAGTTCATCTAAATCTGCATTTTTCAGCAAAAGGTATTCACTGGAAGAAAAAGTCCCACAGAAAGTGGATACACATAATGAAATACATATTAGAAAAAAAAATGTGTTTCTATAAACTGATTTCCAATGCTTGATTCTGATTGATGCCAATGAGAACATGCAATGAATTAGTTTTGGTATGGTTTGGCTCGGGTTCAAGCTACAAACTGTGAGACTCTGGGCACTGCACTGGAGCCTTTGTTTAAAATATGCTGAAATCAGTACACTTTTTAGTTGAGCAGGGACTACAAAAGAATTTTCTTTCTATAACTGCCCTCCCCCACTTTTTCATCCCTGAAAAGGTTTAAAACAAAAATAATAATAAAAAAACAAATCAAAACAAAAAACAAACGATGGCTAAAATAGAGACAGACTAGAGATTGCTCCACTCTGGTGGTGCAGAATTTGCATACAGCATATCCGGAGCTGTTCTATGCCCCTTGCCACTTCATTTCCAGTAGAATAGTTATTTTCAGAGTCCTGTTTAGTCCATTGCTTCTATTCCATCCATCCGTCCATCCATTTGTCATGTGTTGGATTGGAAAGATATTGTCTAATGTTGTAACCCCTCAGAATGTGCTATCTGTTCCATGCTTCCCAAGAGGCTTGCAGTGCTCTTATGGATAAATTTTATTACTGTTATTATCTAAGCAATGCAGAATCATACAAAGATAATCAAACAAGCTCCAAACTGAGAGGTCAAGGCTCATTAGTTTGGGTACAATAACATGCTGAAAAAGTATATGGTTTCCAGGCCCAGAACTAACTTTTTTTAAAGGTACTGTACCTTGTAGAAGTAAGTAAGAAGACTTCTACTGTCTTGTAGAAGACCTTATTAAAGCTAGCTTAGATATTTTTAATACAGTATTGCACTTCATGGTAGATAAACCCTGTGACTGGCACCCACTCTATGTGGAATTACTATATTAGAGAAAGCCAGTATAGACTACATATTACAATTATAGTTGATATACAAACTTCTAGTGGTTCTTTGCAGTCCTCAAAAATCAAAAGTTAAAAAAACAAACAACACCTCAGAAGTGTTACAGAACTGAGTTACAGAAGTAAAATTCTGCTACTTAGATTGCTAGCAAGTCCAGTCTAATCTTAGTCACTGCTCCCATAGACATCAATATGTTACTGATGCATAGAACAGGATTTCCTGAGTCACAGTAAAATGTGACATGAAACAACACACAAAATACAGTCAACACGATTTTCTACTGTTTTGCAAAGTGTAAGTATAAAAGGTATTTTAATACAAATCATCCTGTATTACACCCTGCTACAAAAAAACATAAAATAAATCTATCAAATGCCAGACAGCAATCAACATTAACATTAATGGTACATGTTAGTGTTTCCTACAAAAATCAGAGATGGGATACATGAGTAGCACTTTGTTCAAAGACGTGCACAACACCACCCAATTATCTTCAAACAACTCCTACATCTGTAAGACCAGTCTACTTGGCACAGCACAGCAACTCTGCTTAGTGTCTGCTTACAAATGTTCATGAAGAGGAAAAAGTATTTCTGAATAAAGTGACATTCAAGCAGGGATTTAGAGTCTTGTAATTTAATTTATTAATTTACCCTGTAGTTCAAATTCTCGTGTTCTAGTTAATTAATAAAATGTCACATTCAAGATTTGAATCATCAACCTTCCTTACGTAGAAAGTAAGTATAGTGCATGGAGCAAAGAAATAGTGATACCCAAAAGTTTATGTCTCATGACAGATCCTTCGATTATGCAGATGATTCAGTAGAGAAATTTCACTTCTTACCCAAATCAGAAAATACAAAACAACACAATGTAGCTTTTGTGACTTCAGTCAAGCAAAGTCTGTCAGCTATCTGAAAGAAAAGCAAAATCGTTTCCCCTTTTCATAACTGTATTTTCATCATTTACATCATTTACATCATTAGAATCTAACTAATCTTTAGTTAGATTAATTCCTTCTTCCTGAAAAATAAATTAGTAGATAAACTGAAGATGCCCAGTTCCAAAGGGATGTATGATCAACCTGTCCTGAAAATCATTCTTTTAGGTTAGTTAAAAATGGAGAAATATCACATCAGTGGCCATTATTCAGTCTTTACTTCATTAAAACTTATCCTATTTCTTTCAAAAAATCTCATTTCTCTGTAGTGCTAGACATACAAGATACAGTCTGAAAGCTATCTTTGACAAATCCATTCTGTAGCATGAAACACCATTGTTATTAGTTATTAGTTATAATCATGGGTGTATGCTTGTTGAGATAAAAAAATGCAAAGTAGGACTTCGCAGAATCATATTTGATATTCCTCTTTCCTCTAATTAGTTAATTTTGGTATTTAAAAAAAAAAAAAATCCATGCTAGACATTCTTAATCATCTTCTTTTCCTTCATGTGCGTGGAAGTGGCTTTCAGGAAAATTTGCTCCATGATCTTTCTGGCACTGAGGTGTAGCTGTCCAGCCTGTAGTTCCTTAAATCCTCCAATTTGCCCTTACAGAAAATGGAATTGAGGTTTGCCTTCTTCCAGTCATTTGGAACCTTTCTCAGTCACCATGATCTTTTGAAGATGATAAAGAACAGCTTCCCAATGACATCCTTCAGATCCCTGAGCACCCTGAGATGTGTCCCATCTAGTCTCATGGAACTATGTACCTCTTACTAGCTTAAGTGCTCCTTAGCTTTTTCTTCCTCTGCTGTGGGTACCGCTTCACTCCCACCAACTCTGCTAATATACTTGGTCTTCTGGGAGACCTGAGGGTAAACCTTATCAGGAAAAACAGATATAAATAAAAATTAAGTAGCTCAGCCTTTTCTGTGTTCTTTGTCAGTAGGTCCTCTGCCCCGTTGAGCATGTGGGCTCAAATTTTCCTTAGCACTTTTTATTCTGCCGATATACTCCCAGCAGCCTTTCCTGTTGCCCTTCACATTCCTCCCTAGTTTCAGCTTTGGCTTTCCTAAATCCATCCCTGTACAGACAGCCAGTGTTTCTATATTCCTACTTGGTAGCCTGTCCAAGTTTCTGCCTTCTGTGTACTTCTTTATTTTCTTTGAGCTTGTAGGGGAATTATCACACACACACAAGAAATGGCCGAGCAAACAGCACCTGTTAAGATAGAAACGTAAGCGTAAACATTGTGTGTGAATGAAATATCTGAAAGGGTGGTTGCCAGAAAAAATGATACTACTAATCAGCTGGATTAAGCAGGGAATGACTCGGGAATGACCAAGAGACGTGGGAAAACAAACAAAAAAACAGTCAACTGGAAAAGAAAAATGAAAGAAGCATGAATATTTGTGACGGTGAGGAGAGATGGTGGAGAGGAAACATCAGCTATCACAGGAGGATTGTCCCTGTTGGCAGCGTCCTCGGGCCACCCCAACCCCTGCCCAGGCTGGGCAGCGCAGCCTCCCCGTGAGACACCAGAAGCAGGCTGCACCCAGCAGTGGGCTGGCAGTGCTGGGCCTGGGATTCCACACAGGGATTCCACCCTGGAGTGCAGAGGACACCTCCTGGGGCAACTACTTGCTGTTGTGTGGACAGATCTACTAAGATTGTAGGGAACGTCAGAATTGCATATAGAGCTAACGCATCCATGGCTACAACAGGAATGGTGTGCACCCAGGGGAACCTGCACTCCCAGGGGAGGGGCAATGGGCTGGTGGTTACCTAGCTAGTTGGAAGGGGTGGGTATATATGTACGCAACTGTACAAAGGTGTGTGGGTGTGGGTGTGGGATTAGAATTTCTTGGGATCAGTTATAGAAGGTATCTGCTGCATTGGTTCTGAACTATGTATCATTAACAAATCGGTAAACCACCTCTATCCTGTGAACTGAGCAGATTTTCTCTGGCACAGAGCTCAGCCACGCTGAACATCCCTGTACATTCCCTGCACATCCATGCTGTCCCAGTGCAATGTTCCCTTGACTTCCCCCTCAATAGAGTGGAACATTTTTTTTTACTTTGAGAAGGATTTCCTTGAAGATCAACCAACTCCCTTGGGCCTCTTTGCTCTCTCCTGTTAGATACTGCCAAGCAGATCCCTAAACAAATCGAAATTGTTGTCTCTTGTCATGAAAATACATTTACTGAATGAGAATTAAAATAGAATATAATTTTGATATAAAAAGAAAAAAGAGCTTATTGTGCAGCATTCTGCCAAAGTAGAGACTTTGAATACAAATTTCATTTGGTATCTGGGAATTCAATTAGAGCAAATAAAAAGATAACCCTTTAAATTAAGTGTCTCCAAATAAGTATTTAATTTCTGCTTAATAAGGTAATGAGAGATGGAGGTGAAAGAATACATGCATAAAATTGAAGATTTAGCTATTCTGTTATTGAGAAATAAATAGGGAGGAAGACAGGAACAAAACCCTGATGTTCATTTTTTAATCTATTTTGTCTGTGTCCCAAAGGGGAGGGTTTCAGAATACTTGAGAGCATTAATGTCCATCTTACTCACATAAAAAGAAGAAGAAATATGGAAAAGAAGGTGACTAAATATGAATGTGGATTATTAAAGAATTTATATGATGCAAAGAAATGGCTTGTGATCCTGGACTTTTTAAAATTGGAAAAGAGAGCCTGGCAGATAGAAATGAAAAGAGCAATATTCATTACTAGTGCAAATATCCATGGAAAAAATTGCTCTGCCTTCCTTAATACTTTCAAGGTGTCCACCTGAAGACCAATTTCAGATTCATAAAAAAATATTAAGCCATTCATATTCTGTTAAATGCCATACTTCAGACTGTGCACTGCCTTTCATAGAGAAACCCACTTTCAGTCACCTTTCGGTTGTGATGAATAGGATATTCCAAAGGATGCCCATGCATGCAGACATTGTCACATTTGATATCATGACACTGATATCTTGCCTTCACCATGAAAGAAAATAGAGTTTTAAATGGTAGGTTATAAGAGTAGCTTGCCAGTTACTTATCAATAACTCCTAATGTGCAAGTTCTTGACCCATTATAAACTGTGAGGAGCAACACTGGTTGCATTTACAGCTTTATCATTTTGTCAACCCTCTCTGTGACAGTATCCTTGCAGTAAGGCCACATTTATGTGAGGAAGAGGCACTGGTTTTACTTATTTAGTTGTTAAACCACTTTAAGGAGAAAAATTCCTTTGTTAATGCTCTTATTTCAACTGCAGTGGCTTATTTCAGTTTAGTTAAAGCTGATTCCTGTGTCAAATCCTATTTTAAGTGAAACATGATTTTCTGTATTTCTTTTTTCACTCATTTTAGTAATAATATTTATTGTTGAATCTCTGATAAATCCTTTTTGAGGCTGTGAGATTCAGTGGTCTCCAGTGCACAGCAGGGGTGATTTCTCCTGTCTGGTCTGTTAGAGCTGACTTTGGCAGACTCTAAGGTACAGGGGGTTCCTCCTTTCCCACCCCAATGGAAGTTGCTGGTTCTGTGTCCCCAGGTCTAGACATCAACGAGGCTAAGCATGTATTCCCAACAGGTGCACACACACACACACTCCTGTGCACACATGTATACAGTAAACAGCCACCCACATAGACAAATGCAGACAGAGTGCAGCACCTTCACCAGCACCCACACAAATATTGCCAAAACCTCTTCTTCGCTGGTGGATCAGAATCAAAGGCCACTAGCGGAATACACACATACATACACACAAAAAGGGACTCTCTCATAGCTGGTCTTGAGAGAGCCCCTTAAGACAGGCTCCAGTCTCTAGTCTTCTCCAGTTGTTGGCCCCTAGACGAATGATACCTTCAGGCTCACTGTCCTGTGCTAGTGACTGGCACTGCAGCCTCTGCTCCTACTCAAGGGTTAGAGCAGCTTAGAGTTTGCTAGTATTCACACACACACATGTGCATGCGTGTTCAGAACCCTCACAGAACGTAGTTAAAAATAGGATTTAATA
>VZTQ01009528.1:0-108631 GCA_013400755.1 Pelecanoides urinatrix | reverse complement strand
ACTGTTCTGTGATTCTATGAAGACTGTGAAGAAATACTTTCAGTCCACGGGAAGAGTTGAAATGATCCATGTGCTCAAATTCTCATGGTGGCTTGGGACATGTCATTGATCGCAAACACTGAAGAGACATGGTGACCAGAGGAAGCCCTTGAGAGTGAGAGTTGTTCTGAAGGTAGGCGTTTACTTTTCAGTGAGGTTTTACATCATGTCTGTTGGTGATGCTTCTATTTTACTGTATCCCATGAAGTAGCTTTTAGGTGTAGTAAAAGCGTTAGCTATTTTTAATGTTTGTATCGAGGAGCAGTGTGATGGGGCTGAGCCGGGGGTGACCCCAGCACTGGCAGGGCAGCATCCCCACGGACCAGGGTGCAGTCCCACAGGACCCGAGCAGGGTGGGCAGAGCAGGGATGGTCATAACACGGTCAACCAACAGTCGAGGTGATGGAGCGGGTCCAGGTCCACGTGGGGAGTCCGGTAAGGGAGAGCAGAGGGTGGGGCTGGAGATGATTGCACTTCTGGCGTCAAAACACAGGGTGTGAATCTGGGGGGGGACACGATGGCCGTACCATAGTACGAATGGTAAATAATCTGTAACGCTTTGAAATAACTACCAGGTAGAGGATGTAATTCCATATTGCGCTCGCTTAAATCACGACGATGCTGAAGTCGTCACCTTTCCTTAAATGTCTTGAAAAAAAGAAATTTAAGTCTTAGTAAGTGCTTGTCAAGCTGTAAAGAAGTTTCCAGCACGTTTTGGTGCTGTTTTTGTGTACAGAGGACATCAGTCTTCGAGATTGTTAGATGGCCAGTTGTATTACATAGAGCTATAGAGACAGTATTTGTATAGGAACGCTTGTAGAGAGAGAGTCGTTTAGTAAAATTTGTTTTACCAATGTTTACCTTTAATTTTTTTTTTTCCCTGAATACAGCTCTCACGTAGCTGAGGGTTTGTTTTTTGGTTGGGTTTTTTTTAAATAGCCATCATAGTGTAATTGGCATTGTTTATAATTTTTTAAACATATCTTTATTGTAAGCTCACTTCCCCATCTACCCCAGGTAACGTGCTTGAATGAGAAAGTGATCTGGCTGTTACAGAGCTGTAGTAAAAATTCTCTCTGATCCATGAAAACACATGTTTTGTTTGCCTATAATAAGTTTCTTAAAATATTAATTTGAACAGTTGGGTTTAAATCTTGTATCCATGGCAGTCAAGCTAGGTAAGATATTCAGTACCTTTTAAACTGTTTTACTATCTCTTATTTTTAGAAGTCCTTGTGATATGCCTTCAAAGAGTACTTCACTCGCTTCAAAGTGAGTTTTTCCTCTGGTTTTATGTATGTATTATTATGGAGCCTGATACCAGGAAAATAGCGTCTGCGGCATAGGTTTGGAAAAGCAGCGTTGCCACACGTGCAGCGCTGTCCAGACCGGCCGGCTGCTGCGGAAAGCCTGTAAGGGGGCCTGCGGCAGAGCTGGCTGCGCTTCTTTGGAGCGAAGCAGTGGATCTGCACAGCCCTGTAAGCTGGCAGCTGGATTTACGGTATGTTTAATCTTAGCTTGGGAATCTCCTTGGCATAGATGATTTGGATCCATCCCAGAATACGTAAGTATGGAGAGCTGATGTTATTTAGTGGAACATAAATTTGTGGATAGGTTTCTAAAAAGCTTTTTTGAAAGATGAAGCATGCTAGGATTGTAAGCCTACTTGGTTCTAGTGATAGCCAAGGGATCTGAGCCACTTCGAAGTCCAATTAACACCAGGTGATATGTTCAACAGTGTGATGGGATCCCAAATTGGTCTCCTTCCTTCCTCTTCTGTGCCAAAAGAAATCCCCGCTTCATCTTTGTTGGGAAATCAAGTGTTTTATTAAAATGCAGAAAACTAAACTAAAAATGACAGCTCACTAAGCAAAAGGACTGTGGAGCTACTGAAAGAGGGAAGAAGAAAGGTTTGCAAGGAAATCCCGTTGCGGTAACCACAGCGTATGTCCTTTCCAACAGTGTTCATTTTTGGCTGGCATCCCAGATTTGGGGAAAAAATACAAACTGTGCCCAGGCCCTTCCTGAATGATGCAGAAAAGCTTTTAATTGTCTTGCAGGCCTGCTCCTCCTGAGGAACCCCAATTCACATGGTTTCTTCTTGCCACCCACCCTGTGGGAAGCTCAGCGTGTTCAGTTGCTCTTAGCTAGGTGGACGTAGTCCTCTCCACCTGCTAGCCAAACAACTCAGCATGATCTAGAGGCTGGTGTCCAGGTAGAGGTACCCTTCCTGCTTCATTTACTCTTTAGCGCAACAGAATATACAGAATCTGTAGAAAATGCAGTGAGAAATCGAGTTACTTTGTCTCCTTCAGGAAGTGCCTGAGGACCTTTGTAAGTCTGTATCCCAGAACAAAATTTCCATTATTTTTCTGGGAGGTTTTCTATAAACTAGGTATGCTTTTGAAAATTCGCCCGCTAGTAGGAAGCCTCAACTAAATTTTTATTTAAAATAATGATAAAACCCTCTTCACACCTGAAGAAGAAGGTATGGCTTTGCATCTCTCATTCTTCAACGCGTGCCTGAAAGGGCTTTTGATAGGATGAAACTGCACCAGGTGAGCAAAGAGCTGTTCTCAATGCGTTCATAAGCATTAATACCTTTGGGGGAGGCAAAAAAAAAAGCCTTGTAAATGGTCATGTCCCAGCTTCCTTTAGTTACATTTATTTTGCTTTGATCTTGAAGAGACAGATGACTGTACAGCAGCTCAAGGTATATTTTTTTTCCCTCATGTTTCCTGTGTTTTTGAGCAGGTTGCTCTGAAAACATCAGTAATTTTAGCTTTGAAACGCTAATAAGAGTAACACTTAAGTTACTGCTTGTTTTGAACAGCAGAGTGCTTGTAAAAGTAAAATTATTCAATAAATGATGGATTTCAAAGCTTTGCTTGGCTCAAACATAAATTACATTTGTTGGTTTATTTTGTTACATAGCCTCATGTGAAAACTCCTTGTATCCTTTTAGATTTTCAAAGTCATGTTAATCAAGCCAAATGTTATCCTTCACGGCTCTGATATTTTTTTCTCCTTTATTCCCTTCCCATTTTTCATCATTTCTGTGTTATACTATATTTTATCCTACTGATGCAACTATTTAGGAAAATACAGCCTGATTAAAACAGATTATCAGGACTCAACCTTCTGGGTATCTGCCTCTAATTTATGCCATTAGCACATTCCTACTGATCATTTTTTTCCTCTGAGATGTCCTTTCTTCTGGAGCTGTTTAAGGACCAGTGGTCAACTGCATGGTCTGAAGGGGCGAGATTTTTTTGATCAAGTATTTGCTGAAGGAGTAAGCTGCCATCAGCTGTGAACTCTGAAGTGCTTTTTATGCTGTTTTTCGTCATCAGCCTGTGCTGGTTTAAGACCTGGCTCGATTCGCAGCCCCTTGGGACAGAGCTCTTTTTGCATATAAACCAGGTGTTTTATTATTGTTTGTGGTACCGTAGCGCAGGGGCCGTGGCTGTGGTGCTGAATGCGTTCAGAATAAAAATGACACTGAACTTCCACAGAGTGTCAGGCTCGTAGGGCATAATTTTTTTTTCTTTACTTAATTATTTGATGCCAAGTTCTAAACCAGCCCAAATGTATATTACTTCTTTTCAGAAGAATAGTCATACGTGACTGCTGCCAGGCATTAACTTTTATTTTTCAGGATGGTTTATGAGACCAATGAAAAATTTGGCAAATACTAGTTCTGAAATGTGCTACTGAGCACTTGTGTTGGGCCTATTATTTTGTCACTGTCACAACAAGGTGAAGTTTAAAAGAGCAATTCTGTGATAAATTGTCTTCCACAAAAGGGATTAATAGTTATTGTAAAGGGCATCCCTGGGGAAACCGGCAGCGAAGAGAACCGCCCAACTTTTCAAGCGTGTCTGTGTGTTTTGATAGTTTTTCTTTTTTTTTTTTTTTTTTTTTTTTTTTGGTGACTGGTGCTATTACCCATCCCATGCAGCTCCCCACCCTCTGTTTTATGCATTCAAGTCTTTCCATAGTTCCACCCCGTGTATGAAGGGACGGGGTGAGAGGGTGCAGCGCTGGCAAACGCGGCAGCCCGAGATGTAGGTGATGTGCTGGCCCGTCCCCAATCTGGCTGTTTCTGGTAGGTAATATCGCTTCGGTTCCTCCCTCCTCGTTGCATTTTCACCTGTTCACTGGCTCTTGTTACAGCCTCTTGTGTCTCTTTGCTTTTAAAAGCAAAAATCTTACTAGGTCGTTTGGGGAATCCTTTTGTGAATTATGCTTTCTCTCTGCAATTAACTGTTGAATGTCTTAATTTCTTTGTAAGTTTTGGAGCTTGTAGGTCGCTCCCCATATCCGTCTGTCAAAGGTCACTTTTTACCAGTTTCCGTTTCCAGAAAGAACCCTGCTTACCCCACAGACCAGAGACCCCTGGGGAATTCAGTTCTCGCTTTGTCTTTGATCTCTTTTTTATTCAGTTTATCAGAGATCATTATGCATCCCTTGCTTTGATTCCCTTTTTGCGTTGTGTTGATGTAGCTTCCAGGGTTGGCTTTTTTCTTTTTTTCCCCTCTAATTATTCTGTGGTTTAATTCTGTTGCGTCAAAGTGATAGAAATTTCAAAGAAGAAATTTGCCTTTCTTAAGGAAATGTTTAGTGGGTTTCACCTGACTTTACTGATTCTTTGTCACTTCTTCAAAAAAAAAAATCAAACAAGCCTTAAATCAATGGAGATCTCTTTTCTTTTTACTCTCCCCGTCAGCTTTATTTTCCTTTTTCTGAGCTGTTACTTCTAATGCATTCATTCAGCTTCACTTCCTTTTTTTCTTTTCCCAAAATGCTGTAAGTACACTAGCATTTTCTATCGCTATTTTGCACTCGGCTTAGAGGTGCTACTTGCGTGTGTTGAAACAAGAAATTTGGAGAAGTGCAGCTGAAGTCATGCGTCTCTGTAACGCATCCCTTGGTAGATTGGGTACAGTTGAGTGTCATAGTAGGGGGCCATTGTTTTGAAGCTCAGGATTGCTGTTCTTTACTAAATATGTATGCAGATTTCTACAAAAAATTAAATACTGGTTATTCATTTTAAAATATAGGTAAGAAAAAAGAAACTGAACAGGTGCTAGTACTCCAGTTTCTCTTTCCATTCCACTACTTTTCCTATTTTTAATTTTTTTTCTTCATGGCTTTGCTCTTCAGTACAGCTTAGTGCAGTGCCATATTTATGCCACAACTCCCTTTTATTTCTTAGTGAAACACTCGTGGCTCTGAAAGCATGAAAGACGAGCTCCCGCCGGGCACACTTTACAGTCTGTGGTGGTACCTGGCTTTCTTGAGCTTTTCAAGAGCGTTAGGCACATAAGCCAGGCCGACAGTTGTCAGTTTATAAGTCAAGTTGCCTTCAGGCTATGAAAAATACTGGTAACAGGTCTCTAACTGGTAGAAACCAAGAGCGTTCACCAGCTGTGTAGGTTTTCTGAGAAATGTCTTGATTTATGGAGCCAAAACATTTGCGGGTGTATGATGATGTGAGTGTGTAGTTGATATAATTGTATTTACCATTTAAAGACTGTATAGATTGTGGAGACCCGCTTCCAGAGGAAAGGTTCATCGCTGGGAGAGGGTTTGTCCCTTTTCCTAGGGAATTCAGTGGCTACAGTGTTTTAAGAGATGAACATTTTTTTCATGCTTAGTCTTATGAAAAATATTTATTATCCTTTTATCGCTGGACCTCTTCCTGAGTATGAGTTTTGGAAACTTGTTTGGTAATATGGACTCTTGACGCAACGTGTAAACCCTGTGTACGTGCTGCTAGGCACTAGCTTTCTGGACCAGATTTCCCCCCCCCCCCCAATAACCTATGGATAAGTTATTTCTGTTAGACTGAAAGCTAAAGCAAACACTGGAAAAAGCTATGAATTGCTGAAGCTGAAATTATTAAGGTTACTCCTGCTTTCTGAAGTTGGCCCTGTTTTGAGCAGGGACTCGGACTAGCTGGCCTCCGGCGATGCCTTCAGAACTTACTTATTCTGTGATTCTTACTGCCTTATTAGCAAGCAGGGTGGTTTGTTGGTAATACAAATTTATTTGAATTGTTTGCGCCTTTTGGGGGCGTAATGTTCTACAGTCTCCTACGTTGATCATTAAGGAAGAGAAAAATAGATGGCGTGCTCCTTCTCTGCTTGCTGTTTACTTTCCTCTTTTACCAACAGCTGTAAGGAAGTCATATTCATTTTTTCCTCCTCATTGTTACTGATTGAAATTGGTATAATATTGACATATATTAAACTTTAGTTTCTGTCAATATCTCTGAATACAGTAGCTCCTGTTTTATCTAAGCTATCTTGAAAATCTCTGGGTCAAGATCTTATTTAGAGAGACAAGCTTCTGATATGTTAAATGACCGGGGATGTCCCAGGGGAACTTTTGGACCTTCTGTGCGGTAACTTTGACTATTACACACCTTGTGGCTGTTAAACTTCTCTGGATGTCCCCAGAACGTTATGCTCTGGATTGTAGAGGACAACTGGAAACAGTTCATCTTTGCCCTTCATTCTAAATCAGAGCAAATAATTTTTTACTCCTGAGGTAGGCGAGAGTTGAAGTACTGAATCACAGAGAAGAAGAGGGAGATAATTGCCACTGGAAGAATTCTCATTAAAGATCATGGCAGTTCTAGGACCGATCCCTGATGACGCTGTGTGCAGCTCCATCCCCAGGGGAGGGGGGAAGTATTTTGGCTGTGAGACTAAGCGCTTGCTTGGGGGTCACGGCGGGTTTTGTGATGTCCTGTTGGACTGTCGGTTTGACACTTAGGTTGAAATAAAAAAGGTGCAGTTGCCTTTACGTAACATCTGGTAGCATTGGATTAACTACTACTGATTTGATTTGTGTAACTCTCTCAACTTCTGACTTACAGCTCATTATTCTTAGCTAGACAGGAATTACAGCTTTAGAAAAGAAAATGGGAGCAAAAGTTACCAAAAGAGGACTGCCGGCACTCCCTTGGAAACGTAAAGGAATTTCAGTAACAGCCACCTTATTGGATGATGAGTTTTCTAGGTAATGCAAAAAATTACCAAGTGCAGTTATTCTTCCATTACTTTGAACATAAATGCTTTTTTCTCTTTTAAAGCATAGTTGAGGATGGTTCTTTATTAAAGACAATTCTGATCGACTGGAAGCCTTGCAGTTGCAAATGGTGGTTAACAGAGGCAAGATGGCGCTCTCTCTTTTAGCTCTATCTCAAAACCCTTTTCTGTAACGTTTTATTCAAGTTGTTATTTATTCATGTTATGCTGCTCAGAAAAGCTTTGGGGAATAGTCAAGAACCAGAGCCCTCTATATGCATATTTTTCTGCATATTTGGGATGTTGCTATATTAATGCAGGACATTCACACGAGATTCAGAATGATATTGCTGTAGGTATCTAGGGTCGGTAGCCTCCAGGCAAAAATCATTATAAATTCAGGATGTTTTATTTTATTTGAACTGGATAGTAAACTACAGTATCAAAAGGGATGGGACAAGCAGAGTTCAGGGTCTGGGATGTTCTTTCTCACAATGGAGGAGAGCTGGTATTTGAAAGGGTTCAGGATTATGAATGTCAGTACAGCTCTTCAATTGAATTTCAATTCATAGGTCAATATTTAATCACTTTGATTATTATCGCTTTAATATCACTTTGATATTTAAGTAATGCTATTTTAGGAAGTAAATAAGATTTGATTTTATTAACTCAAGCTGCTAAAAATGAAGCAACTAGATAAATGAGAGTCTTGGAAAAACACCTGGGATGTAGATGGGAAATGGAGAAAGGGGTTAGTCAAGAAAGAAGGCTTTGACCAAGACATCAGGAAGAGAACACTATGAAAATCTAGTTGACTTGGACATTGAAATATATATCAGAAAGAAAAATATTTTTCAGCAAAGAGAAGAAAAAGTATAAATGAAGTGGGATGGCTGTGCCTTAGGAAGAGAGTAAAGGTTAAAGATGGTCTTAGATATTGCCTCAAACCGAAATACGCACATTGTCTGGGTTGTAATTAAGGAGGACCATGCTGAAATTGAGGGCAAGGGCAGGACAGCTGATGAAAAGGTAGCGGAAGCAATGGAAGTGTCTGCATTTAGGCTGAATGAAAATCGGCAAGCTGTCTGTCCTCAAAGCAGGAGGAACAGGAAGGAAAGCAGATAATTTTCATCCCACAATAGCGAAAGACTTGATGCATGAAATCACAGATGAGACGATGAGGATTTTAATAAATCTTTCAAGCTTGACAATAATATATGATCGGAAAATATATTGGCATATGTATTGGCTGAACAACAACAAATATAACATACTATTTTAAGGAACAGAAATTATTCAGGACCTGATTTCAGTAGTACGTGAGAAAAAGCATAAGCATGCCAGTAAATACAATCTAGGTAAAATGAATATACCGCTCCATACCGATGTGAGATCAGTCTGTATCTTTCTAGAACAGAAATTATAGTTTAAAAAAAGTTAGGTTACATGCACAATCGTGGATGACCGAGAAAATTGTTGCAGAATCAACAGCCATCACTGCTGTTTAAGGGAGAAGGATGAGAATGGTTTGTCAGAGACCTGGTTTGGGGCCAGTCACTTTTAGTGGTGCCATCCGAGGCTGCTCTCCTGCTTAGTGTGAGACAATTTCATTGGGTGGTTTCTGTAAGAAACCTGAAATTACTGGTTGAAAGAGCATCTAGTTTCCATCACCTGTGCATGGGGGAACTCGATAGATGCCAGTTCACTCTTCTGCTGCAGTGCAACTTAGGATATCAAACACCTTTATAACTAAGATATATTTGTGTCAGAACTTACCCTTCTTTGGTCTTTTCGTATAAAATTCTAATTCCAACCCTGGTGTCTGGAAATCATCCAGCTGCAAAGGCTTTTAGGCAAACCTGGATCCCCCCAGTCAGGCCACTACAACCCGGACTGCCTTGCTGCTGTCTTCAAGGTTGCTTTGCAGAAGAGATCTTGAGTGGGTACCAACTGCTTTAGCGAGCGTATTCCTTTTTGTTAACGACAAATGAAGTCTCCTCTGATTCCTAGGCAATCTCTGGAGCTTACTGTTCAGCTTACTGTGACAACAACGAGTTGGGTCTGCTTGTCCACATGGTGTCAGTTATGCTAAAAAGAAGAGGAAGACTTACCTCTGGGGGATTTACCCTCCTTACCTGTGTGAATTACGTTGCATAGGTTTCAGATTCTGTTCAGAGCGTTGTCTGTGGCCAGGATCTGAATGGTGGAGCCTATTTCAGGTTCTTGAAACATAGCTTTACTTAATTCCAAACAGTTTTCTCTGCTCTGAGGTTTGAAAGCTGAAGCTTGCTTATCTCCAGAAGCTTTTAGTCACTGTATCAGTATATTTTTACCAAAGACAGTCAGTTATGCTTGTTATGTATTTCCTGTCTGTATTGCGTGCCAAGTTCTTTAGGTGATGACAGGCACGCTTTACAGCACTAAGCAAATAGATGGAAAGTTTTATCCACACAGAGGAGCAGTCATAAGGAACGGGTTTGTTTTCTGGTGGTGCTTTCTGCAGGATCTTTAAACACTTTGTTAGATGATTCATGCAATATAATTTTTCTAGATTGAGTGGAATGAGATAATCTTAGCAATGTACTTCAGGACTGGGGATAAACTGTGATTGATTGAACGGTCTGCAAGGAGTGCAAAATCTTCTCCTCCAGAGCTCGTCTTTCTCCGGCACAGCTGTTGATAACTTGGACTATTCAGTGTGATGTATGCACTGATGTATGCATATTCTCCATCTTCGGTTTTGGCTGAAGAGGTCTTCCAAGGAAACCAGGTTTGGGCTTTGCTAGGTAAGCCATGAAGTACAGGTGTCCTCCTGCAGACCTCCCGCGGCCGCGTGTTGAGAACAAGAAGCCTGACTCTGTTTCCAGATCTTTTAGCAATTCATTTGAGGCAAAATTTGAAATATTTGTCTTTCAGAGGTAGAATTGAATGAGTTTGTTGTTACCCATATCTTATCTAGTAGTAAGAAGTTGCCCACTGAAGGAAGAAAATAACGTGACCAAATGGTTGATGTTTACGATGTCATGTCCTACACCCTCGTGTGCTCCCACTTGCACTTCTTTTCTGTGGGAAAGAAAGAGTTTTGGGGTTTTGTTTTGTTTTCTAAATCAGATAAGTAAAAGTCTGTTTGTCAGCAGTTTTGTCTTTGCATACTTCAATAAAGGAATTTTCTGTTGTGTTTTTTTTTTTCTTGTCCTCTTTAGAACATACATTAAGACTGCTTTCACAATTTAAAGACTGTTTCTCAATAGGACCTTACACCTCAATAGCATGTTAGCATTCGTATATCTAAAGGGAAGGGTCCTTGAAGCCATTAGCCTCTTGTCCTTGCCTTCCTTTGTCCATGAAGGAATGCACTTCGCAGTTAATTTATCCCACTTCTCTTGTAAAAGCAAGGCCCTCGCAGAAGGGAATCGAAAGAAGAAAATCCTACATCTTTTCCACAACGTTTAACTAATGTTACACTGGATTTTTGCGAGACTATGAATGCAAAGGCCTCTGCGTTTTTCTGTAAACCTGCACGTGCAGCAAAAGCCGTCAGATCTTAGGTGCGTTTTTTGCTCGGGAGCCACTGGCTGTGTGTTTTAGCAGGACTGCTCACGCTTCTGCGCCTGCTGCGGGCTGCTGGAAGGGATCGCCTGCTTCGCCGCTGCCTGCGCGTTTGGCGCGAGGTGCTTAGGGACGACTGCCCCGGGTTATTAAAACCTTTTCAAGTACAGCTCAAGCACCATAGGTATCATCAGCTCGTAATGCATTAACACGTTAAATTTGCAAAGCTACCATATGGGAGTTAGTTTCATGCTTTTATTAAGCATTAATGCTCCTGTTGAAGCATCAGAAAGCAACGTTGCTTTTGGAAGTGTAGTCCCTCAGTCAGCAGGGGCTCTGAGATGCCCCTCCAGGCACTTTAATTAATCTCAGGGTTGAGAAACTATTTATTTTTAAGATGTGCTGTCAACATGGGTGTTTGCTACCCCTGCCTCTCCCAGAGTGCCCCTGCTTTTAAGCATCTCAGCCATTTAAGTGGCTGAGAGGAGCTGAAAGAGAAGGATGTGCTCCTCTCCTTTTGTACTGTAGCTTGAAGGTGGGCCGGAGGAATACTGCTATGGTTATTAAAAAAAAACAAAAACAAACAACCCCCCCCACCCACCGCCCGATAACAGTGGCCTGCGAAAGGTATTTCCCTAAGAAGAATGCACATTTAAACAGTGCATACAGTAACTATCCTTACAGAGCTTTTGCTTTATTGAGATGTTATTTCCCCCCCCCTCCCCACTGGAATATCATATGATACTAATTCTAACTACTTTCTGCTATTTCAGTTTTTTTATTAACAGCATCTCATGGTAAACCATAGGTTTCCAGCTGCCTTTAGGCTAATAGCAAGCTCTGTAAAAGGCACTTGAAGAGAACCTTTCTTTGACCAGACTCTGCAACTGGAGAACAGGCTTTGTTCAGGTCCCTACAGACTGCTGCTTGTTATACCTTAAGTGTTAAAGATCTGGAAATGATTTTTCTTGCCTGTTGTTAAAAGCTCTCTCATGCATTATGTATCAAACAGTAGGTGAAGACTTCAACCTTTTTATGATAATTGATAGTGGTTAGAATACAAGATTACAAACAGTTCCTGAGCACCAGTAAATGCCAGCATGGGAGGTGTATTATCAGGACATGTTTTTCATAGTTAATTCAAAATATATATACGCTTTATTGGGCCTCACTCGGTCAACATGGAGGGCTAGAAAGGAAGTAGATGATAAAACTGTATGTTAATAGCATCGCACGGGGGTTGCCTGCTTGTGTTTTACAGTAGTTGTTCAAACAACATGAACTGTAGCTCTTTCAGTTTGAGATAATAAGATTAAAGATACTTTTTGTGGGTTTTACGACTTGTTCATACGGCTGCCGTGCTCCTTGAAATCCAAGATCTTTATGCAACAGTTTCTCTGTATCACCTGGGGATTTTCAGTAGTTTTAAGGTTAGGTATAATTAGAATTCTCTCGTGTTAACCAGCTGAATCTGTTACGGTCAAGAAGGAGCAGTGCTGCCACGGGAGTGACTTGAGCTTGCAGGTGCCTGGACAGACCTGAACATGAAAAGCACCTTTTAAAACACCTTTTACTGCCCAATTTGCAGGCCTAGTCGGTGTGTGAGCTGCTGCGTCGCTGCTCTTGGCGCTTCCTTTGATTTTGCCAGGTTTCTGCTCCAAACGGCCTAAGTAATTCTCGTATTTTTGCGCAGTCAGTACCTGTTTGGAGTTGAGACTTCAAAAAACATAGCTGGTAAGTTGTACTGTCAGTTTAGTAAGGTTAAGTACAACTTAAGTTAGTAAACTTTAGCTGTTTGTAAACAGAGAAGGGATTGAGTGGTTATGAAGTTGTAGGTGGTTTGATTTTTAGTATCAATTGTATTGAAAAAAGACAAACATTGGAGGAGACTGAGGAAAAAAATAACTTTACACCCATGAACTATTAATTCAGTTTGATAGAGTTGAAGCAGCTACATATTGATGCCTCATTATTTTTAAATTGAATAAGAGATTTCCTTTCATTAATCCTTTATTCTGTAGACAGATGGGAAATGATAGTTGCTTTTTTTTTGAAGGGCAATTTCACCCAACTGGCAGTACATTGAAAGTTGAGGGTTTTTTTTTTTTTTTACTGTTGAAATATGGTGTGGCATAGTTGGGGGGGGGAAAAAAAACCACCCAACAAAAAAACCCCCAAAACCTTAATTTGAAAAATGTGCTGCCTTGGTTTTGGTTTATTTCTTTATAATCTGTGGCAAGATCTATGTTAGTTTTCAGCTTGGTTAGTTGTATATCTGTAAGCAGGCCTGGTAGGTGTCAGATGTAAAGATCTCAAATTACAAGATGATGTTTGTGTGCCAGTTATAGGTCAGAAGGGTGGAAGAGTCTGAAAAAGATGATTATAAAGCTGACAGGTCGATCCTCGCTTCAGCTGGTGGCCGGTGGCGGCTGTGCTTCCCCTGACGCCGAGGGAAGGTCTGCCCGGGCGTGGGCTGAGCTGGGCAGAGCTCGCTTCCCGGGATTGTGGAGAAATGTGTAAATCAGAAGTGGGGAACCTGCTCGTTCTTAGTCAGAGGTAGTTTATGACTTACATGCATATAACCAAGGGCTACATTTTGGTTTTTTTGGGGTTTTTTCTTTTTTTTAAGTGTATTTATGGAATAATTATCCATTTGTCCAAGAAAAGATAGAAGTGAGCGCTGTTTCTGTGGCCTGCCAATGGTGTTCAAAAGGTTTGTTCATCCCCTGGTAAAGAATATTCTCCATGCAGCCAATTTAAGCAGAAGTCAGAGTGGTCCAGGCTGTTACTTCATATCTTCCGTTTAGCTGCTGGTTCTTTTTTTGTCTTCTGCCTTGTAAGTATCTCATTTCTTGTGTGTGCTGGATTGGTAAACATTAAAATACATTGAAAATGCATATTTACTCTCACTTCAGTACTGATTTGCACTGTCCTTTTCATTCTGTAGCTGGGCATAGCCTTGAAACTTTTTGTGCTATTTCTATTAGCTCTAATAAGCATTTAAGCGGGATGAGCAATGTGACAACTGTGGAATAGCTCCATGTATTTTACGAGTTCTAGATACTGGACCAATTTTTTGTACATGACTGCTATCTGTTAGGTTAAAGTCACAGAAAAAGTAGAAGGAAGAAAAAACTGAGTCGAGATAAGCCTCTCGCTGTTTCTTGCTTCATCCCATCAAAGACATCAGGGTATTAGCTAAGGAAAACACTCTTTCAGCTCAAGTTAAAATATAAACCTTATGTTAGACGAGTGCAAGGATGAGACTGAGAATTGGAAAATTGAAAAGTGCTATAGCTGGCTGAATAGATTATAAAGTTGCTGTAACCTTATCTATCAGGATATGTGAATATCCTCACACAGCACGGGTTTTATTTTTGCAATCATCATCTAACTCTGTTAATGAACAATCCATTCACACTGTTGATAAACTACTTGAAAAGTTAAGTATTCCACTTCTAAAAGAAAATACACCTTCCTTGTTCCCGTGGTGAGAATCCAGTCTTGCTGGTCTGCTGTTCTGCACAGCGAAAGGGGTTTCTGGCCTGGAGCCTTATGGCAGAGCAAGTCTGATCAGGTCATTCCTCAATCTCTGCTCGATGAAATCGAAAGAGGGGGTTTTAAAGCATTTCTTGCCATACAAAGGGTTCTCCGATTTGGTCATTGATCTGGTCTTTTCTCTGACTCCTTTTGAAGGACTCGGATTAATTTCATTTTGTGAGTTACGGACCACAGGACTGCGGACCCAGCGTTCCCGCTTGGCTGTGCTAATGCTGAATACAGCGGTAACAGAACCCTGCTGGCATCCTCGTTATCCCCTTGGTTACACAAGGACAGACTGCGTCGGCCCCTGCGGACTATGTCCTGTCTCCAGCAGTGATTGCAGGCAGATGCTGGAGGAAAAACGGGCATGGCATGAGCCTACGTGATACCTGCCCTGAGCACGCACCAAGTCTGCAACTGTTTTCATCTCAAAAGCAAAGAGGTACCCTAAGGGGCTCTGCAGCATCTTGGTGGCGGTCAGGGCACTCTGCGTTTCCAAAACGTTTCCAGATTGGACCTGTGTGTTTACACGTGGCTAATGCAGCGCTCCTGGTTGTGTTTTGAGACTTCAGCTAACTAGGTCTTAATCCATTTAACTTTCATCCGGTTTATTTTCATAGTTTCCTTATCAGCTTAGGGTAGTATGAGGCCAGGGAAATTTAAACTTAGTAAGTCGCACACTCTTTGTTGTCTAGGCTTGTAATTTAATGAAAAATAGTCCAAAGTTGATTATTAGTGTTTCTAATAAGCCCATGTTAATAGGCATAATGATATTGTATTCCTGTAGCATGCATTGAGTCTCAGATGTGTGCTTGCATTGTTTTTCCTGGGATCAGCGTTCAACTGACGTGTATATTTACTGGGTTTAAAGAATGGCACAGTTTGCTTTCCCTGTGTTTCAGGACTATGGCCAAGTGAAAACACCTTCCCGTCCGCACGCTGGGACCAGAGGCACAAAAATGTCAACACTTGTTTGACGTTGTCCTCTGTCACAATGTAAATAATAACTGTTCTGTCAGCATCTTGTGACTGAATCGCCTTTTTCTGCTGAAAAATGGATGTGTATTTAATAAGCGCTTCTGGCTTTTCTGTCCTGTGGACAGAGATGTTAAGCAACACCAGGGTTCAGATTTTTTGCTTTCTATAAAACATAACAAAGCAACATCTCAGAGCTGCTTTCAAGGGCTTATCTTGGTTAGTCACAGATTTCTCCTGGGGTCTTTTGTTTCTCTTGTCGGTGTTGTGTTCCCCTCTGTCCCGCATTAGTTTCTACATCTCCATTAGCGTTCAATGTTTTCTATTTGCTGGAGTGTTTTTCTTTGTCTGCTTTGCCTGTTCAAGTTGGTTTTGGTTTTTTTAGCTGATTGCTACCTTGAGGGTATTGAGCATGTAACCCTTGAGGGCTAGGTGCCTGTGTAAACTCTTAAAATTAAGCGGAAAATACATCCTACTGTTCTGATGAGAGGTGTCTGGTGTTCTGCTGCTGCTTACAGGTGCCCAAGGGGCGGCCGCGCTTGCTGTGCTGCCAAAGGCTTGCTGACCTCGTGCGTTGGCACAAGTTCACAAGTCAAAGCGAGCTTAGATCAAACGTGTTTTAGCTCACCGGCAAAAGCGTGGTGGTATGTTGAGGCCCACGTATTGCCAAAAAGGGACAAGTTTCTTCAAATTTCCAGTGGCTCTCTTACAAGATGTGTGAGCCGTGGCTTTGGCCAGAGCAGATACTTCCCCACATTACTACATTTCTATTTAAAGATTAAGGTGAAGTAAATTTTAAGGTTATGGTCATAGAATTGGCATTAGAATTTTATGCCAGTCAATGTAAACTCTCTTATACCTTTTTAAGTAACTTAAATATGCCCTTGTTACAGTTTTTTGTGAACAGCATCACGCCTAAGATAGGAAAACCTCAGCAGCAGCTTGACAAATGGTTTAAAGAGTTGCGCTGTCCTCTCAAGCGAGGTGAAGACACAAGCTGACACACCAAAAGGGATGCAAAGCCAAAGAAAACAAAAGCGGCTAACCAAGTGTGACAGCCCTCTCCTCTTTCTGGTCATCCCCTGTCAGTGAAAGGTACAGCTGAATTAGAAAAGACTAATGGAGATTGTTAGAGGTGTGGAGAAAAAAATCAATAACAATGTATATTAAAAATCTTCAGATTCTTGAAGTACAGGGAGAAGACGACACGCCAAAGGTATGGGAAAGGTAAATAAATAGATGTAGCGCGCCATGTCCACGTGAATGAGGTCTCCGCTGACTGCAGAAGCAACCTGCGGCGGCCCGCTCCTGTGCAGGTATCCGGATTGTTGTGCCCAAATAAATCAAAGTGAGATGCATCTCCTCTGACTTTAAACTGCAGATGTAACTCAGCGAGAGGGGTAATTAAGGCTGTTCAGTCAGCAGGATGAAAACAGAGCTGTGATTGTCGTCGTTCCCCTATGGTGAGGCCTTGCTTCATCTCGCCTATTGACATAAACTACCAATTGCAACTGGTCATCTACAGCGATGTTATAGTTGATGGGGAGGAGGGATTGTGGTCTCACTCGCTGGCCGAATGAGCAACAATTGAATGGCCGGAATGAAAGAGAAGTTCATAAGCGGTATGGGGGTGCCAGTACTGGTAGAGAAAAAAAATGTATGTGACACAATTGATGTTAAATGAAAATAATAATGCGGGAAACAAACAAGAAAGAGAACGTGGACTTCAAATGTGAAGGAAAGGCGCGAGTACAGAATAAGACATTTTCCCACTTAAATCAAGAGCTGTATTTTGAAACTCGAAGTTGACAGGTCATTAGTACGGAAATGTAGCAAGCTGTTAGCATACCAGCGTTTAAATTCCTGCTGTGCTAAGTGGATCTTTTTGCCCTGTTTGAAAAACTCCTTTTTCTCTTTGATTTGTGTGTAGTTGAAGGCCAGGAGACCTTTGGTATTACCTCATGCTTGCAAGGACAAAGTTAATTTCCAGCTGTTCGTAATGTAATTCGCTTTCTCTGTATTAATCTATATCAATCCAATTTACTAACTTCCTTTTTGAGAAATATTTATGCCTACTCAGAACACATCCAGTTAAAATTGATTGTATCTTAATTGGATTCAGTATGAAATATTTTTTTCCTGGTAGGAGCATGGGAGTGTTAAAAGGAGAGAAGACAGAGAATGTTCTCTGTAGCAGTATTTAAATATCATTTGAAGTTTTGGTTGTGAGAATAATAACTTTGAAGTTGCTCTCTGTACTACTTAGGGCAGCGGCCAAACTTTTTCTGTAAGCGCCAGTAGTTAGCCATCAGTATTATAGGATTGCAAGGTGAAAGGGCATCCGGAGCTCAGTCCTCATGCGGTGTGGAAGAATGCCTGCCATTTAATGTTGTTCTACAAGCTGGCTCCATTTCGTGATTAGTTTTTGATTTACAAGCTTCTTGGCTAACCCCCTGTTGTTAGAGAAAATGGAGCGGGCTGGTTGCGGCACAGAGGATTTAGGTTCAAGTCTGAGCGCGCTACCCTTGTGTGACCGACCCGTCGTTACCAGCAGAGCGAGAACTAGGAATTGCTTTCTTTGAAGCCATCGTGCGTTGTCCAAGATCTGTCTGGTAAATATTCTTCCGGCAAATTGAGAGGTGCGTTGCTATCGTTGGGTGCAGAGCGCACCGGAGTGAGCCGTTACCTTGTGTGATCTTCAAAACTGCTGTCAAAGTGAACTCTTAAAAAATCAGCGAGGAGGCTGCTGTGGAAAGAGCCACGTTGCCAAAGTATATTCGGTGATAAGACTTGGACTTTGTGGCATAGTAAAAGATAGTAGAATTAGAAAAGGAAGGAAAAACCGTGTGTAATACTCCTTTGTGCACCCTGTCTGAGCTCCTTGATCCACATACTACCCTAATAAAAGGGGATGAAGGGCCTGAAATAGCAGGAATGGCTCCAGGCTCTGCATCTCTCTGCTGTTGCTCTAGTGGAAAAAGTCTGAAAAAGAGGTGATAAAATGGAGCAGGCTGGTAGTTATGTGTTTCAGATACTTTAAGCTTCCGGAGAGTGGGGTCAAACTGCCATGTATATTCGTTGGCCAGCGTGTATTATGTGGTGAGTTGATATTGCGTAAAGACTAATTTGGTATATTTTCATTTAAGTCTGTTTTCATAAATGAAACAATGTAGGTAACCAGGAGGCAAATAACGTGCTTAGTGCCTCTGGGTTTTCATGGAGTTTCATGGCTCTTTTTAATAGTCGCCGTTTAAGATGGATTTCGTTTAAGCCAAAATGCCATTTAAAGTTAGAAGTCTGTAGGGAACTCGAGGAATTGAATGGTTTTGACAAATGAGCAGTTTGAGGGAATTCATCTTCTGTGGAGGAAATCATCGAAACTCAGCTTTCTTATACAGGGATAGGGTAGAATTTGATTAACTTCAGGTAGAATATAATGAAGAAGTGCTTTGGGAAGTAAGATTTTATTCCAGTTAGACCAGCCGAGCAACCAGACCAAGACCAAATATGGAGATTTTTATACTGATGCTTGAAGTCTTAAACTATAGCAGCGTACTGAAATCTGTGCTTTGGACATCTGAAATTACTGCTGTAACAGATGCATCAGAAACTTGCTGAAAGGTAGAGAATTGATGGGATTCTTACAGCAAGCGCAAATGAGGCAGGAGTAACAAGGTGGGTTGTTTCCAGTGAAGCCCTAAAGAAAGCACGGATTTATAAAAGGAAAATAAGGCAACAGATACGCTGGCGTCTCCGTAGGCTACGGCGTCATGCCTGAAAAGGAGAAGGTGAATATTTGTGCCCTACCTGCCAGCTGGGCAGCCTGGGAGGCTGAGGAGACAGGAGATGCGGTAAGGGGGGCAGGCTGTGCTCCCCCACGGGGAGCTGGAAAACGGCAGCGATGCGGCGAGCGAAGCCGTGAGCACTGCGAGAGCCTGCGTCCTGCAGCAGCCGGGCGGAGGAGCCGTCCCGGTGGTCCCGAGCGAGGCACGGTGGTAGTTGTCAACGTGCCGCATTGAAAGAGTTCATTAAAGTCACTGTTAAACGGTATCCTTATAGAAGCAAGTAGTCATTTAGGTCTGGGAGGTAATAAATGGTAGGAAAAGCTCTCAACTGTTTTTCCTAGCAGGACGACTAGGAGTTATTGTATGCAATTCCTAGGTTGCGTGATTACACAAGGAAAACATTTCTGTAGCGCCTCATCAAACTGTGACACCTGCTGCCACAAAGTGTTTGAAACGTGAGCGGGCTCAAAAAAGGAATCAGAGTCATGGAAAAGTGTATATCCAGGTCCTTTTCAAGATGCCTGTAATATGATGGCCCAGCTACCCTTGCTGGCTCTGGATTTTTCTGAACGGATGATTGTAGGAACCTTGAAAAGTACAGCAAAGAGTTTACCTCTGCACCTACTAAACAAGTTGGATATTCTCCTAATATTTGCTACTAATTGCAGTTGAAGAAAGGCTGTTGGGACAGGTATGTTTGAGCTGGCCGTAACCTGACTGCGCAAAGGAGCCTCAGCTGGAGAAGGAAGAAAGCAGGAGGAGATAGAGGGCAAACTCTACTCAGCTAGAAAAATAAGGGGGGGAAAAAAAAAAAGTTCAAGTTTGACACTGCTGGGGTGGATGTTTTTATATTTTCAAGGGGGAACATAAATGCAAAGTCTCAGAAGATGAAAACGTACTAAAATAAAACTGTAAGTAGGAGCAGTTGTAGTGCATCAAAGCACGAATGATATGTCGCAGAAAGTTTCTAGCAATAATAAGATAAAGCCAAATAATCATAGCTGCCACAGGGCTCGGGATTACTCCCAGATAAACATATACATCGAGTGTAACTGTGCCCCAGAACCACCTGCTGGTCACTTCTTTACACTATGGTAAAATTCATGCTTCTGGCAAACTTCCTTTCTCCCTTCTACTTACGATGAAAATGAACTGTTTGTTGAATAAAAACAACCACCCTTCTGTCTTAATGGAAAATGGGGTTAGCTGCCACAGCTGGGCACTTAATATTAAGTTCTGAATAGACAATGAGCAATTGGCTATTCGTTGCTTGTTAAATGTATAAAATATGTAAGTGTATACTGTATCTTTTAACTTCACAAAGAGTGTGTAGTTGAAATCATTAGCTTAATCGCTCCGGTGAAATAACGTAATTTATGTGAAGTTTTCATGTTCTTTACTGTCTAGGAGTTTTACCATGGATAAAATACCTGCATTTATTGGGCATTGGTGCCTTCACTAGTAGGACAGAAAAGCTGCTCCTTGCACCTTAGAGCTTCTTATTTCCAGGCATTTACATGCAGTAAGCTCTGGCCATGTTGTTCCAGTACTGGACCAGTCCTGAGGTGGTTCCTGTTGGTATATATTTTGCCTTCTACAAGATGAGTACCTGTGCACTTGCACAAAAATCAGGTTGTGAAAATAGTGCCTTGCTTCATAGCTGTGAGTATGGATTTTTCACTCCTTACTGTGGACCTGTTTCACCTGTCCAAGTTATTCTGTGGCAATGTATTATCAAGTTTAAGCTTGGATTTGTAATAAATACATTAAAGGTGTCTAAGCAAAGACTTCTGAGACAGCTCGATTAAAAAACTCGTGGTATGGACGGGTTAGAAGGGTGAACGCGGGTCTGTAAGGAGAGGCAGCAGGCCTGCCTGGCCCTCGCTCCGTGCCTACGGACAGACGTGCACAGGGTTTAACTGGCCGTGGGCTCGGCATGGCCTGGCAGGCAGTGCCATCTGCCAGCCAGTGGCCCGCACAAAAGGGTTGTCGTCTTGTGATGTGCTTTCTGAATCTGAAACGTGCTAGCGGTCCCGTTGTGCTTCTCTGAACATAAAAGGACGTTGCCCATGTTGGCTTTCGTAACTTCTCTTTGAGGTAGGCATCTGATGGATGAGAAGGATGCTGCTCAGCCTTTATGTTTGTGAAGAATGGGTAGGGACAGAGAAAGAAAGATGTGTGCAGTGTCTCTGTTTTCATGTTTGGGGAAAAAAAAGTTGTTTTTTCTTGTTTCCTATCACAAGACAAAGGGGGGAGTTTCAGGTAAATTTACTTGAGGTTAGGGAGAGCAGGCTGCAGGAAAAAAACAAATTTAAAGTAGGAGAATCATATGTTTTGATGAAATACTGTAAAAAGACGATAGTAAAGGGCATGAAGTAAGTTATCCCCTTGGAACTGTTCATTACATACTAAAATATGTTGCTGAAAGAGCGGTCAGACCTATAGAAGGGGAAGATTTTACCTGGACGTTTGTGAAAGCAGTTCACAATGAGCAAGGGGCATCTGGCAAGCTGGACAGAGAGGTACGAGTGAGGCAGATACCTTCCACCCCCCCCTCAATGGAAAAGTCTCAATTAGGATAGAAAAGCCGCTGGCTGGTGTATTACTCATCTACAAACTTAGGACCACAGCCGCTGTGGTTTATAATACCGCCTTGAAAAGCCATGGTACGTCTCGGTTGTGTTCAGGTAATTCCCATAGTAAGATTGCTTCATCCTACGTGACGGGAGCATGGATAACCGCATCTGCCAAAGGACTTCATGGAGGAAGAGCATCTTTGTAGGTTTACTATTGCTTTTTTGGTTTAACTCAGTCATAGTGACTCAAAAGAAAGCCCTCTGCAGAGAAAGCAGGCTTCGTTTGTTCAGTCGCTGGTGGAATTGCTTGCTTTGAGTTCGACCGAGTCTTCACTGAAAGCTGCTCTCTGCGATCGCATTTTCTTTTCGCTTTCCCTACAGCTGAGCATGGAGTCAAATCTTCTCCCATTTGTTGTGGAGCATTTCGGTGGGTACTACAGCAGTTTGTAGTATCATGGGAAGTTTTTTAACCCGTGGATTGTCTCTATCTGTTTTAGCAACTTCAATTACACAGGCCAGGTAACGCCACAGCAAGTAAGACAGAAGATTTCAAAACAGGCAGAATAAATTTTTCCTGTTGGAGATTATTGTAAGTATTTTTACCTAAGCAAAAGACCCAGAGCTGCATGAAGCATTTGGGAGGAAAGTTTCCCTGGGGAGTCTGTGGCAGGCAGTAGGAAAGATCTCTTTGCAAGCGCTGCTGTCACAGACATAGTGAGATTAAGAGTGACAGGGAGCGTTACATGATTTTCCTGTGAATAATTTTTCTTTTATATGCGTGGGTAGAATTTGACGACTGTTTTGTCCAAAAAAAAAACCACAAAAAACAACCCCAACTGAACTTTTCATATAGTATTGAAAGAATTTTCCAACTTGTCAATTGAAAGTGATGCGACATCTGAGACTAACTTGTTTTTTTCACCCTTGCACTGAAGAAAAACAAAGAAACCAGAAACCAAAGCAAACTTTCAACAGCCAGAATGAAACATTCTTATTTTGAGATTCAAAAGCAAGCTTCCCTCCTTTCCCTCCCACCTTACACATACTGGTTTTAGACTGACCTCCACAGAATTACTGTGGAGGCTGGGTTTGTTTTGGTTTGGCTGCCGCTATGTTTAAAACAAAACCAAACAAATAAAACCCCAACAGTTTTAACTCTACCTATATAGTTTAACACTGAAGCTGTTTATGCTGATGTATTGGCACCTCTGACACATGGCAGTGACTGGAAAACACTCCTTTACAGTCTGTAAAACCACCTGATGAGAGTTTGAATTGAGCCATTTCTTGGCTTGAAGAATGACTTGGTATAAGTGCTTTTGGTTGATTTGTGTGTCATCTAGGTTAGAATTTCAGTCAATTGGTTGTGTGCCTGTGTGGAGGTTAAAAATTCTGACTTTTTCCATATAAGCAGGAAATAACACTTTGCTTTGTCTATTCTGGACAATACTAATTGATGCCTTTGGATCTAGGTAAGCAGCCAAAAAAGTGTCTCATTGACATTTCTCACTTTTCATGTTATCTTAATGATTGCAAAAACCAAATTGCTGCTTAGAGATACCACCTCACACCAAGCTTGGCGGAATTCCCCCAGATTGCCACCTTTACTGTAGCTTTCTTTTCATTCTTTATAATAAATGGCCTGGGGGTCATTTGAGTGGGTCTGCTTCAGCCTTAATTGCATGGCTGCGGTTTTTATGGTATATGCCCCCATGAGGGAACATCATATCCGTGATTCTGTTCATCATCTGAAGTAACATATTCAGGCATACTCCTTCCTTCAGTTTACTCTGACAGACTTATCAGATAATGCGATTATCAGTAACAAACTACATTGTTACTTCCTCCATATGCCATTCAGTCAAATCAGGTCACGTAAATTTATTTGCGTAAATGTCAATTCCTGAATGTGCTTTTCAGGTCGGTTCTAAGTCAAGCAAGTTCTTTCAGCTCTGCAGAGCTGATCAAGAGCTTTTCTGCCAGGTTTCTGGCTGTGGGATCAATGTTCTGCCCAAATCCCCAAACGTCCATTAGGTAAATAGCTTTTCATGGCACATTACAGGTTCTACTCAACTACGAAGATGTTTTTATTATTCAATATTTATTTGAATTTTTTTGAAGTATTGCATCTGGGGCACTGAAAAGTCTGCTTGGGTGTTTTTTTGCAATTTTTTTGCAATCACATCCCATCACGCTCTCTTCTGAAAATCGAGTGGACTGTATTGTTCTAAATGATGTCTTTATACATGTCTTTCCAAGCTGGGGGCATGATTGCCTTCACTTACTACTAAAATGTTTCGGAGTCAAGATCTTGATTTATCTTACGTGGAATAAAATATGTTCTTAGCCCCATTTGGAATATATCAGGTATCTGTCACCAGCAACAGGGCTTAGGAATGTTTAAACTGAAACACTTTTTTTTATTTGTAGCTACTACTATTCAGTTGTATCAGTGATCTGAACTGCAAATGCTGTCATTAAGTCTTCATTAAAGGCACACAGCTGAATTGTTTGGGGGGCGTTGAATGCTCAGTTTGAATATTGTGGTTTGGTTTCATTTGCACTTCCATTAAAACAGTTTTCAGCATTAAATTTGCATTAAAAATGCAGAGGTCAGTAGCCAAGTGTGGATTGTGAATACTGTAATTAATCAGAATAGCCAGTGATGTGAGAAGATGAGGTGGAGCACGGCACAGCGTTAGCAGTAGTTTTGACCAAGAGGTCCACGGTTGACAGCCGTGGTGGGAGCCCGGGAAGAGGCCAGGAAGAACCCGGGACCTGCTGCCGGATCCCCGTGAATCCCAATCAGGGGCTCGCATACCTCTGTTGGCAGGTCAGTGGTGTTCTCTGCAGAGACTCCCTCAAATCTAGCGTGTGTTTAACCACGAATGCCGCCGATTTGGCCGTAACCAGGAATGGTAAAGACAATATCTTTAAAATTAAGGCACGAGAGCTACATAATGTCTGTATAAGTGAACGTAAAGAAGGAAATTCTAAGTACTGGCATTAGGGTGAACAGCAGCAAAGCTGGGAGTGGCACAAATCGTCTTTGTACCTTCAGCATGGAGATAGAAGAGACACAGCTATTAGCCTGAGAACATCTTCTGTTTCTCACTTCTTTTGCTAAATGTCTGTGTGTAGAGGAACTGGTTTCTTCTCCAGCATCGTCCTCCAAGCCACTGCCAGGTCCTGGCGCCGCAGCTGATGCGGCAGCGGATGGGCTGTCTGGCCTGACCGGTCCCGTAGGAAAGCAGCCCCCTCCTGCCTCCGTACGTGCAGACCGTCTCTGCGGTGCCTGGACCAGAAGCTCACTTGAACAGAAACACAGCAGCGTGGCTGCTGGCCATTGAAGGTACCTAAAGAGGAACCTGTGGGGCAAATAAAGACCGTAGAGAACCACGCACCAAAGAAGAAGAATGGTCGGAATGTTTTACTAGTCAGATTTTACTCTTACTGTTTTTTGGACCGCTGAGTAGAAATACTTTTGGGGTTAAAGCAAGATTTCAAAACATGGTTTGTTTTAAAAGGGAAACAAGAAGGGTTAGAACAAAGTTAACACTTCATATTGAGTGCGGCTCTGCCTCGTCCCTGAGGTCAGTTCTTAATTCCCCGTAATGGAATGCGTTTTCCTACAGTCATATTCACCTGAACAAAATACCAGTTAGTTTTTAAGCCTCTCTATTTTATTCCAAGAATGTGCTGGAAATGACAATACTCTTTATAATAAAAAGGGAGGCGGGGGGGAAGTGAAAAGGTTTGAATGTCCATGAAGAATTACTTTTACATTGTTTATTTGTCCGTGTAATCAACTGTTATTGTGCTTCTCAAATGACGCTGGCTTTCCCTTGGGCGGCTCTGACCTCTTCAAGGATAGTCTTATGCAAACTGAGAAAAAAATTAAACAGAGTATCTTTTGTAACAACACGTCAAAATGGAAACCAGCAGTGAATATTCAATGCCGACTGCTCAGGGGTAGGCAAGTTCATTTAAATGACAAGGTAATGATGCTGCAGGAAAGAAAAACTGGGAGGAAGGGGGCAGTCTTGTAAGCATAAAATTTATGGCCGAGTATATCGTTATCTTTTCCTTTCAGAAAAAAATAATGCGCTTAATTTTATAAATTATTTCCATTCATTGATGTTTATTTTATGTGCTTGGGAGGTAAGTAAGAGGGGAAGTAGTACAGTTTATTAGAGATAGTTTAATACAGTCTACAACAATACAGTTTATTGAGAAAGAGGATTATAGATTTATGATACTGTTACTGTAGTAAATGTCATCAACGCAGCGCTCGATCAGCGTATTGTCTCTAACTGAGAAAGCAGCCTGGGCTGCCCCCGGCCCCTTCCCCAGGGTTTCCTTCGGGAGCTTCCCCAGGCTTCCTGCACTTCCCAGGGCCGGGCCTGGGGCACCGTGGCTGTTGCTCTGCCCTTCCAGAGCCGTGCAGAAACCCCCCCGGGCCCCGGCAGGACGGAGCAGGGGAAGGGGTTGGCGCCGTGGCTCCAGCAGCCCTCCCCGAACGCCTGCTGCGCGTCCCAGGCAGCAAGCCGGTCCCACTGCCGCTGCCAACCCTGTTGTTCCACGTTATTTCTCAGTTTTGTTTGTTTGGAGTCAGACTAGAACTCAAAAGATTTGAGTGATTTGCAAGTCGCTGTAAGCAATTATTCTGATAAGAAAGGACAGCAGAGAGAAGTACTTTTTTTGTTGTGTCGAATAGGTGTTCGTAACTTGCTGACTCCGATATTTAAAAAACAATCTAGATTTTAGTTCATGTCAAAGCTAATAGATGTGTGTTTCGTTTAAAAAATGAATTTGTGAAAGCAGAATATAGTAATAATGATGCTATATCAGGTACCTCATTACTTCAAACATCTCGCTACATGCGTTTCTGGTTAGCAGTTTATGAGGGGGTTAAGCTATAAATGGGAAATAAAAAATGCTGGCCCTCAGTTCCCCCTCACCGTTCACTCCCGAGAACCCCGTCTCGTACCTCTGTAGCTCTGGTCCGAGTGCTGTTACCAAATTCTGGTTTGAATGAAATGGCTCAAAAGGTTTCAGGATGATCAAATCTAAAGATTGTTTTATATTACCATGTGAATTGTCTGTCTCAATATGTTGTTAGCTACATGAAATGGCTTTGCTTTATTTAAACATAACAAAAGGAAACCAAAAAACCACCAGGTAGTTGAGGTAAACGTTCTCATCCTTTGAATATAGGAACGTTCATCTGGAGTAACGCCTTTGACCCCAGCGCAGTGTTTTTCAGAATTCTTCACTGTAACGTCTGGTCTGTTATTCCTGGATTTACCTAAGTAAGCGGCGGCTGTGGTTGTTGAAGGCCTTGGTAACTTGTAAGAGAATGTAGTGGCAAGAAAGTCTGTGACTTGTTTCAACAAGTGAGTAACAGGGACACTTTAACCGGACGTAAAGAAAGAAGGGATCTTCCTGCCAACACTGTTACGTGTTCAGGTAGTAAGCTGTGTATTTTTTTCCTATAAGCTCATATAGTTCAGAGTCAAAATGGACGTTACAAATACCTCTCCTGAGCTATGTACTACAGGCTATTAAATTAACATTTATCTCTGTTTTGTAGGGCTAATAGTATAGTACAGTAATAATTATATAATCGGGGGGAAAAATACTTTAAGGGATAATACCTATTTATTACATTGCATTTAATGGCATTGCACTTATTATATTACATTTATATTTGGTTAACCTTAGTGATTAATTTCAGTGTTTAGTTGCCCTCTCTCTTTTTTGGTTCCTTAATGACATGTTTTTAACATTTGGACACGGTTCTCGTCCTGTCCTCCTCTAACGCTACCTTTCATAACTGATACTTCCACCTCCTGGCAATACTCATACCGAGGGTCAGATGAGTTCTTGTTCTTCTTTCCCACAGTCGGGCTGATGCAGATCTTTCAGTGCGTTCTTCTGTAGTTTTGCTTATGCACTAACATTATTTTTTCTTTGCTGGATTCTTTCCGATGTATCAGTTTCGTAACAAGCGGACATGAGGACTACAGTCAGTCTTGTAGTTTGAGGCTAACCAGTGCTGCGCACAGTTAAACTGCTTCTTCTGTCTTTTATCTTGGTAACGTGTCTAAGGATAGCACAGTTTTGATTTACTAGTTGAGAGGGCAAGCAGAGTAGCTTGTGCACAATGATTTGTGAATGTTTTTCAGAAGCAATGCGCTCCAAGGAGCACCTCATTTTGTAACTATGGGCCGCATCTCCTGTTTTTTAGATACTTTCCATTTGTATCAAGGAGCCTTTGAATGGTTTGGGTCTGCTTCCTGTGAAAAATCTGCAAGCTTAAGAAGTGGAATAACTAAGGATTCCACACATTAGTTTGTGGCTGCTTAGAGAATTGAGTCTTTAAAAACACCTCTTTAATTTATTAACAGTTCTTCATCACATCTGAGAAAGCACACGTGTTACTGAATATGTGTGTGGCTTAATAAGCTGGATATTTAATAAGTTCAGATATTTCACATTTGTAGATGAGCAGAGGTATATTTTTAGATAAGAAATATTTTCTTGAAGTGGATTTAATACGATGTGATCTGTTTGCTTTGCAAAAACTTATTAATCATTTTGTTTTAAAATGCTGTTACAGTGTCGAAGGGAATTCAAAATAGTACCTAAAATTTCTGAGTAGAGTGATAAATTCACCTTCTTCTTTGTAACTTTTGCTTGAGTTAGGCTTGAAAAACTGGAAGGAATTTATTTTGCTTGGCCTCTTTAAACAGACACAACCACGTCCACATTATCGCTCCACTTTGGGAGCAGAACGGAAACGAAATACTGGTCGGACAATGACTCTTCTGCCACAATGAAAAGGTAAAATGGTGATTAACTGGGCAGAGCTGCCCAAACTAAAATTCAATTGTTAGCAGACTTTAATGTTTCTTAATTTGCCCTTTCCACTTCTTTGAGCTAGAAATTAAAAATATCAGAAAAAGCAACTTTCTCAATGTCACGCATAAAAAATCAGCAATTATGAAAGGGTTTGACTAGAAGACTTCATGACAAAGTGCAGTTGCAATAGCAGGTAAAATATGTAGGCAAGCAGGGGACTGACTCTGCGGTGCTGTTTGCAGCTCCTTGCGCAGCTACGCTTCCCTCTTAGGGAAGGAACTGATTCCGGAGCAGTTTCTGCACTAGTTAATGAATTGCTGGATTTATTTGGACAACAAAAGTGCTGCTCATAGAAGTTGCGCGGGACGGCAGGTGGACCCAGAACGGGACAGCTATCTCTGCATCTCTCTTGCGTTGGAGATCTCTGTGCTAATGCAGTTACAATTGGATCCAGGTCTGAGAATAAAGTCAAGCCTAAACTTAATTTAAAATCTTAAACTCTGCTCCCATGTTGCTTTAAGCCTTGCCTTTGAAAGCTAGACAGAATGGGGAGAAAAATTACATAGATAACGATTCCAGCACATGATGCTGGGTATTCACTTTGGTCATCAGTGACTGAGTGATGAAACCTGGAAACAATTTGAATGATGAAGCCAAAGTTTTAAATTAGTTGCTTACACTTAGAGTGTAACTAGTTTTGAGCCTCTGCGGGCACATCTATACAGGTAAGTTAAGCGGTACCTGCATCCAAACCTGAGCGGTGGCACCCCCCAAGCTGGGCCCAGCCGTTGTTTGGGAAGACAAACGCCATCACTCCGATAGTCCCCCTTCCTCCTGCTTCCCCCAGCTTTATGAGCTGAGCATGACGTCACGTGGGGTAGAATGTCCCTTTGCTCAGTTGGGGTCAGCTGTCCCGGCTGTGTCCCCCCCGCTTCTTGTTCCCCCCAGCCTGCTCGCTGGTGGGGTGGGGTGAGGCGCCGCAGAGGCTTTGACTCTGTGTCAGCACCGCTCAGCAGCGACTAAAACATCCCTGTGTTATCAACATTGCCAGCACAAATCCAGAGCAGCCCCATAGTAGCTACTGTGAAGAAAATTAACTCTATCCCAGCCAAAACCAGCACATTCTGTAAAAAAATACCAAGCTTATGTGGGAAGGTTGGGAAGTGGGTCAGTTTTTAATGCCTTTCCTCCCTCTTGCTGGTGTCAGAGTGACTTGCCTTTCAGTAATTTGCTTGGCAAATAAACATTGTTGATGCTTCGCCAGCATTTGAGATACTTATTTTCATTCTTATTGGATATCAGCCATTTACAAAGCAAGCTGACATCTATTTTGGTTTTTTCCTATGCAAACGAAGAACTTGTACAACAGAATAAAGGAGATGCAAATGATCTGTTGCTAAACTTGACAGGTTTTTTGATTTAACATTGTTAGGCTCTATGTTCCTATTTTCAATTAGCTTTGAAATCTGCTTATATACTCTGCTGTTTAGTATTTCTGTCAAAAGAAAGGAAGAGGTTGCAGCATGTGTTCAGGAAAGACACAAACTGAGGAATACAGCTGAAAGAAGTACTCAACTGTGGAAATAATTTGCTCCTACAGTGTGTTACTGGAATTGCTCGGTGTAAAGATGAAAATATCATTAAGTTTCTGAGATTTTTTTTTTTCTCCTTCCATCGGAAGCTGTTATTTGTTTAAAAAAAGAAGCCTGAAAACGCAGATGCTTTTGTTTTCATAGTTCAGAACAAATGTTGTGAGAACCTGAAGAAAATGAATGTGTGAAAGAGACTTCGTCGAAAGTCCAATTTCCTCAGGCTTGAAATATTAGCAGATTTTAAGGGCTGCCAAACCAACCTTTATCAGCACTAAAAATAAGCTGCGCAAGATCATAATTAGATTGGATGCAAAACAATAATCATATAAGAGCCGTAGCAGTTGCCAGTTATTGTTGGTATTTTGCAGGCTTGATGGCTTGTGTGGATGCTTCCACGCTTAGGTTGGTTCTGCTTTCCAGAGGGGTTAATTCTATACCTGCCGTCTCTTCTTTTGTAGGTTTTCTGCAAAAAGTCGTATTAAATGCGTTACCCATTTGGCCCAAAGTATTTGGGCCTCAGCAGGAATACATGCTGTTTAGGTGTCTTCTTTTAACGGGTTATTTTCTGGCACGAGACCTGCCACAAGCGCAGGTTGTTCTTTATGTATTTGCTCTTTGTCATTAATTTTATCTCGTGCCCTGCCGTAGGAAGGCAACGTGTGAGACGGGCTCCCAAGCTGTGTGCTCTGGTTGCCATAGCCAGGCTTTGCCTCTGCGGAGGAGATGGGCTCCTTGGCCCGAACCCCTCGGCTCTCACCGTAGCCCTAGGAGAGCACGATTTCAGATTTCCAGCCGTGTTTTACACTTGGTTGAAAGAGACCAAGGAGTTACGAAGTTATCATGGGGGAATCTGAGAGCGGATGGACATTGATTTCATGGGGCCGATTTCCATTTAAGATGTGGCCAAAAACCAAGCTGCGGGTTAGTATAAAGAAAAATTTGGTGATTTACACAACAGAAAGGGATTATTTTTCTTCTTCCTATTTCTCTCCTGCTGGATTTATCTATTCTGTAGGAAATGAGTGTGTCTGAGGGAGGACCTGGGGAGGGACATACAGCAGTGAGGGCTGGGACAATTCTGGGAGGGGACACTAAATAAATTGACCACTTGTTTGGACAGAATACTGCTGTGGCTCTCATCTTTGTAAACGTGGTTACACTAATCTCTCAGAAGTAGAATTAAACTTTTTTTCATATTATTTGTTAGTATCTCGAACATATATTGTTGACAGCAATAAACTATTGTTCATGTTGAAATCATGAGTGAAATGATGCTTACAAAGACTCACATGATTTTCCTTGAAATGTGTGCAATAAATGTATAAACCTGTAGAAATACTTCTTATTCCGGGCTATTAAAATGCAGGAAATTTTGCAATAGGAGGAAAAAAGTGGAGTGCTAGGAACTCTGCATGGAATATCTCTGTTGGGATGAGAGAGCATCAAAGCATCCGGCTGGTTTGCTCCCCCCGGGCTTTTCGGCAACGGGGCATTTGTTGGTGTTCTGCAGCCTGCTCGCCTGAAAAGATGTTACAGTCAAGATACCGTCTCAGAATGAAGTCCTGATACGCGACAGCCTTCTCTTATGAGACTTCTGGGCTGTGTGAGTCAAACCAATATAGAATTACTCTTTTAATATATTTATCCTGAAAAACACATGCATGCATATCTTTGAATATAGCAATTTCATTTTCTTTGTCATACTCAGAATTCCGTCCTCTGAAAGGCATATTCTTTGCCACATTTACTACGTGTGGGATGCTAATATAATTATTTTCTAGTAATACAATTAAGTTGTATAAGGCTATTTATTACATATGTCACTCCAGTGAAACACTTTACAGAGTTTAAAGAGAAGCTAGCTGTTTGTTCAGTGGTAGTAACACATCCTATGAGCCCTTACCTGTGCAGGCTAAAGCAATGCATCATTTCCAGTTTTTTAAAAGTGCATTTATATTTTTCTTTTACCCATGGATTTCAACTTTTTTCACCCCTGCACTGGTCAAACAAGGAGACAAGTTATTCAATACTTTTTTTTAATACACTTTGGTAGTAGAATTTTACATTTTGCATTGTAGAACTAGTGATAAAAATACTCTTTCCAATCCTGGGCACACGATAACTCTGAAAACTGCTTCTTATTTGAAAATGAAAAGTTAGAGTAATTTTTTTTATGTTTATGTCACAATAGAGCCTTTAATTGGTGTATCCGTGTATCTTCCATGCAGAAGCAGGGAACTTCTGATACTCAGTTACAGGTATTTCTCCATTGTGCCTCTCAAGGCATAATGAAAAGGCTTCCTCTTAAAGAGGTTTTTTTGATGTTCTTTGTTCTTGTAAATTAGGCAGATATGACTCAAGTGAAACAGAAGCAGCTGGGAATGAGACCAGGAGGCGTTTAAACCACTTGCGTCCAGGTCTAAGTAGATCGTCCAAACCCACTACCTCTAGCGTTCCTGCATTTTCACTCGATTTGCTTTCTGGGCTTTTCCTTCCCGTGCGTTGTTCCGGTACGTTTGCAGAGCACCTGCGCAGGGCTGCCAGAGCTGTGCGAGTGGAACCCTTCCCGTCGTCTCTTCGAGCAGGCAGCTGCGTGAAGGTGCGTTTTCCCTCTTGCCCTCGGACGCCTGGTTTTGCGGGCACACGACGTGTGTGGTGGCCGCTAATTCGGCTGTAGGTGTCTTGCAGTTGGAGTTGCGGTTTCCCAGCTGCAGCTGCCCCCAGCCTCTCTCCCCCCAGCAAACCTGCTTGTGAGTAACTTTGTCATTAGGTGCCTTTTTAGGCAACTTGCTGAAGTCGGGGAATGTGGTATTGAAGGCTATCAGCTGCTTTACTTACATATTTGTCTAGTATTTAAGAACACTTCATTTTTCAATATGCACGTGATTAGAAATTCTCTTAAACTTTGCTATAAGGTGACCGTTTTGCTTCGGCTTGTTAATATATCAGTGACATTTGCAGTAAAGGATTTCTTGTGAATACGAGCCCCCGGAGAGCTGTAGTTTAAAGCTGGCAAAGCGGTGACAGGCTCGGGAAGACGCAGTCAGTCAGCTTTGCAGCGATGTGCTGCCAGAGCAAAGTGGGGAGGCTGGGGAGCTTCTCACTTCTCTCGCCTGAGATCGTTGCGGTAACCATAAGACTGTTTCAAAGGTGCATAAAGAGAGTAACATCAGAGAAATTAGTTGTTCGCTGTAAGGGTTTTGCGATGGAAAGTAGCCTATATCTGTGTAGGCACGTGTGGCAGTTACCATACGTTTAATTATAACATGCACATAATCCTGGATTAGGCAGCCCATGTGAATTTATTTAAGAAAATGGATACTTGGAGGGTTTAGGGTGCACAGAGGGTTCTTCCTCCTCCGCCTGCCCTGAGGTGCAATTTAAAAAATTTTGTTTTTTAACTGCATTAACTTGATTAATTGTAATCATGTGTGTGGTTTAGCTGATTTTTTGGCCTCTCCTCAAGGGAGCTTTGCCTTCCTCAGGTGCCATGGAGCGTCTTCTTGCGTGTTAATGACAAATGAACCCCTCTGGTTTGTAAATTTTGTTGGGCGAAGCAATGGGAAATGTTTCAGATTGTTGCAACGTTTTGTTGAAACTTCCTTTTTTTTCTGGAATTGTTAAAATAGCTTTTTGGGAGTTTTACACTCCTGTTGCTTCTTTTTTACATAAGTCTAAAATACATCATTTCGTAATGGGCTTTTGCAAGGTGATGTGGTGGTTACTTGTAAAAAGTTTGTCTTTTAGAAAGTTGCGTTTATTCGCCATCACAGGGCTCAGATCCCTTCCCAACCGAAGGCACAGATTGCTCCTCTGTTTTATGCGGCAACTAACCGCATGCAAACCCACCGATAAAGTATCTTTTGTGTATACGAAATGCCTGGGTTTTGTAAAAGGAACAATTCTGGGAAGTTACCAGACGAGATAGCCCAGAAATTCTACTCCACCCTGACTTTAGATGTGGAAGAAAGGCTAGGTGAAGAAAAGCAGTAAGAAAACATGGAAATTTTTGAATAATTGTGAACGATTTGGGAGTGAGTGCTGATGCTGGTCACTCCTCTGTCACCTCTTAATTGACTCGTGCAGAAAGAGCCGCTTGCAGGGTCCTGGTGGCTGAGAAGCGGACTAAAAGCTGCTCTCAGAAATGAGATGCATTCGAGGGGTGATTTTGCCTCATAAGCTTGTGCGTAAGTAAGTGAAAAAATACATAAATAAGTTGAAAAGACCGTTGGAGCTGCTTTAAGGTATTCTCCATTGAAGCTTTTGATGGTAGAAATACAGAGCAAAATAATACAGTTCAAACTTCCGTAGTTTTCTGTGTGTTTTAAATTACTGCAAAGAAGCAGTTAAAATCCCCCTCATCCCGAGCACTTACTGGCTGTAGTGTGCTGTATGTAGGTTAGCATAGAATTACAACAAAAATTATGTCCTAAAAGTTCTGACGGGAAAAGAATCATATTGTGCTTATTTTTATTTTAAAAATCAACATTCTGAAAATTCAATTTTTAACTTCCTTCACACTCATTTTAAGCTACCACTGAAACTTGAGTAACGCCGTGGCCTTGAGCAGTTGTTCGTTAAATGGTCCCAGTTAGGTGAAGTGGAGTGCTTCAGCCGTCTTGTTAGCTGACTCCATCCGTCATTTTCTGGAATGCCTTGGACATGTATTGTCAAAAAATTTAGGAGGGGGGGGGAAATTTATCAGGCATGACCCTTTTGTAAGGAATTTTTTTTGTGCTGAAAAAGATACCAGGCGTTGCATCAGGAGGCAGCCTTCGCCCAGCGTGATTGCTTGTCGTCCGGGTGGAACGTATCGACCTGCTGCGCAGGAGCCAGCAGCGGCGGGACTGACGCCGCCTCGGCGCGGGCCGGATGAGGTGGATGTTTTGTGGATAGGTTTCACTGGAGCATCCTGGCGGCAGAGGAACGGTGAGGTGTGGGAATCCTGCCCTTCGCCTTCTAGTAGAAGGATTTTGTACGCTAACAGGTTCAGACTTCCTTTCTCGCTTCCCTGACAGACTTGGGCTATGGAATTGCGTCCCAGTTCTGTCTGGTTTTCATTCCTAGAGAAGCTCTGTTCTCGTGGTCGTTTTATAATCCCAGTTTAGACCCTGGAGATTTCCAGCTGCAATCCTGAGCAGGCAGTGTGGGGAAATCGTAGAATTATAGAATCATTAAGGTTGGAAAAAGCCTCTAAGATCATCCAGTCCAACCCTCAACCCAACCCCCCCATGCCCACTAAACCATGTCCCCAAGCGCCTCATCTATACGTCTTTTAAATCCCTCCAGGGCTGGGGACTCCACCACTGCCCTGGGCAGCCTGTGCCAAGGCCTGACCACGCTTTCAGTGAAGATATTTCTCCTCATGTCCAAATGGATGATGCGCTGCCGTGTTGGGGGCTGGCACGTGAGCAAGCTGCCGCGGGGAGTGGGACGAGTTACCGGTGTGCTCGGAGGTGATGGCTGAATTCCCAAGTCCTGTTCTGAACACCTCTGAATTGTGGTTTATTTAGCAGCGTGCGCATGGGCAAATTTTCACAGGGTGACAAAAGGCACATCCCTGTTGTGATTCAGCACCTTGCTTCATTTCACATTCCTGCTCTGAAAAAGGTAGTCTAGAACTATTAGAAGGTGCAAGAGGTTTATTTTCAGCTGGTTTTGTCATTAAAAATTACTTGTTTTGTTAAGAAGTAATCTCAGGTGGTTAAGCATTGCGAGGTTCTCAGCAGTATTATAGCAAGAAGCTTGGCTGAGGCTCAAGTCAGATGGTACCAATTGTGCATGTATATAATCATTAATATGTTTTATCGTTTCAATGAATTTTATTTCATTACTTGCCCAGGCTTTTTCTTTTCCTTTTAGGATTTGCTGCAACTGCTTGATAAAGCAAATGCCTAAAGTTTTCTTTTCCGTAAGGCATACGATAGAACAGCAAAAACTTAGTTAATCACAAGTTTAATATTTTATTCTAAATCGGCTTTTTTTTTTTTGAAAGCTTTCATTTTACAAGCAAAATCAAATGCCATGAGCTCTCTAGCAGCCTCTTCCAAATGTTGATGACACTTTCTTTATGCTAAGACCCGCTCAGGCAGCCTTTTAGCAAGTGTGATTTCCCTTTAGAAAGAACAGGTCTATCTGAAAGGGAAAAAAAAATAAAAATCAATCATCATTTGCAAAGTATGTCTGCAAACACAACTGAGTTGGTACCAGTGACATAAATCAGCTAGACTTTGTCTTTTAGTGCAATGAGAATAAAATAGTATTGGAAGGATGTTAGACTGATATTTTTATCAGTCTGTCCGTTGTAATCCATCACTCTTTCTGCTTGCTATCGGAACGGCTTCATTCTGTATTCTACCCCAGAACTGGGGGTGTGACTCTTTTTCTCTTAACCGCTCTCTTGTCAGTTTTTTGCAATTCTGATTCCTTGACACCAACTCGGAAGTTTATGCACAACTGTAGATTACAAATGGTCTTTTAGATTTTGTAGTAAAGTCCTTTTCTTACGCTTTTTATTCCTGAAATAAAGCAGTTCACAGAGAACGAAAGAATTTCTTTCTCCCCACGAAGGAGAATGCTTTCCCTGTCCTTGTGGAAGGGGAATGCAAGGCAGTAATGCATAGAAAGCTTAGGCTATTTAAAAAAAAACAGTGCGCCCTTCCTTCAAAAACCAGACTATTACAGATGGGCAAAGAATAAATTTCAAAGGTAGAATCTCCTTTTCTTCCGTCCTGCTATTGGGCTCTCCTGGCATTTGTCAGTTGGGGTAGTTTGTCCTCCAGGTGCCACTGCTGGGGCATCATAAGAAGTCCCTTCCGTCATTCTCTGCAAAATTATGTTTCCCAGTTTTGTATTTCTCAAGAGAGAAGGAGTTTTCCAAGAAATTACAGATTTTCTTCTATGTGTTATGAAGTCCAGTGTGCACTTGATCTGTAGTGCTCCATTCCATACCTTAAGGGTTCTTTTTGCCTCTGGAAATAGGACAGATATTGTAGCAATAGAGTACGGTAAGATTGAATTGCTGTTTAACAAGACTTGTATCCAAATCTAGCTCAAGATACAAACTTAGGTCTGTGATATATTTTTCTACCTGGATAATGTTCCATGGTGGCTTTTCCCTGCATTTCCCACTTACCTTTTTATTCCCCTTTCTCGAGGCTCAGGTTGCCACGTCTGTGGCTTTCCAACATCTGCAGCTGGGAGACGAGAGCCAAACTGGGACTAAGCAGTCTTGTTGGCACAGGGTTTTGGAAAACATGGCTTTAATTGCTCTGCCTTCGTTATTGAATGGGGTGCACCAATACAATCCAGGTTTGCTGGCAAAGCTCATTTTTTTCCTCAGGATACTTCCCTGCAGAAAGTAGCACAAGCAGATAGAGAGGATGTATAAGCATCATTAAGTTTTCCTTTTTTGCCTTCTTTTTAAGGGGAAAACAGATACATGTGGTTATTGCAGTGCACAGTAGATGCCTAGGAAATACTAAAAAAAAAAAATTATGCAGATAGCCATAAGCAATGCTTAGGTAGGCCTTTTATAATTTTAATAATTCAACTTGAGAGCAGAGTGTTATAGGCCCCTGCTGCTCCTCTCAGAACGGTATGCAAACAGGCCCTGGGATGGCTCCAAATTAAGGTGAAAACATTCAAGTCATTTGATTCGCACCTTCGATGGCCATTGCTTGATAAATGCTTGATCTGTTTCTTATTTATAAGTCCTTGAGTGTTTAAAGTGCAAATTAGACTTTTCTAAACAGAGAACCATTAAACCCTGATGTTGATTTGCTCGAGTAATCGCTAAAGGAATTGGAAAGCAAACAGATTTACAAAAATAGTTTTTAATATATATTTGTGATCTGACACGCTTTGAAATGTGACCGAGAACTCTAAAACAGATTGCCTTGGGAAAACCGCATATTCAGGTAATGTGATGAATGGATAGCTGCTGGTTTCTGGCCGGAGGAGCCCTGGCTGCAGCCCTCGGCGCTGGTCACCCTGCCCCGGAGCTCAGGAGCCGCGGGCTCACCCTGGAGATCCCCATGCGCTGGGGGGGATTTTTGGGTCAAGTTTGGCATTGAGCTGGTCCAAGGTGACACTATGGGTGTCAGCTCCAGCTCCTCTGCGTTCCTGGTGCCTGTAGGCAGCGAGACCTGGTCTTGTGTTCCCAGCAACCAAGAAAGTAAAAAATGAGGCAGATCTCTGATGAAAACCTGTTTGTATTGCAGCAGCATTTGTCAAACCTGACAGAGAATATTTCCAGGAACTTAAAAATAGTGTTATGTGAAAATTATCCATCAGGGATCTTGAGAGGAAACTGATGGGCTGCAAATACAAACTTTATCACACCTGGTCTGTAGTTGCCTCAAAAAAAAGTCATTGCAGTTGGCAATAAGTTAATTCAGGAGCACTTCCAGTTTTCAGGAGGAATATATTTTTGAAGTTGCATTTTTTCCAACCCATTTCTGTCTCGTTTAAGGACTGGTCAGTGTACACTTTAAGTGCTGCTAGTTTTAGTTTCTGATTTTAAAATCTGGCACCTTTGCACTCGGTATGACAGGTTGCAGATGTGGTTTGAGTGTATTCAAGGAAAGAGACAGAACCTGTTAACTTGAGGAAGGGTTTGGGAAGAGAAAGCCTGAAGTTAAAGAAGGTGAACATAAATTTCAAGGAAAGGGCTTGGGCTTTGGGGCTGAATGAAGTTTTGGGTTAGATGAACAAAAAAACGCGTGATGGGAAGTGCGGCGTGCTTGCGGGTGAGGATGTCTGTTCATAGGTTTGGAGAAGGGAGGTACCAGAGGCGTGTTTTGCAGGTGATCTTTGCAGTCCTGCGCAAAGGTCATGAGAAGATACCGTGCCGTTCTCCTGGCTGCCGTTGGCGGGACGGAACGCGTTGCCTCCCAGAAATGTTGTGCCGGTAGAAGCTGTGACTGGGCTCCTGGATGCCGGGGCTTCCCAGGCGCATGGCATAAAACTGGGACTCAGTTGTGTGTGCCTGACGACTTCGCTGTGTCTGGGATGTGTGGGTCTGCCTTAATTATGAGGAGCTCGACCTTATTGCCCAGACATAGTAAATTAAATCTGAAATGTGTTGTGCTAGAAAATAGCTGGTATGTGAGTCCTGGGCTTCCACTAACGTCCCTGTAGTCACCCAGCTAAAACTGTTTTTCCTTTGTCCTGGCTATTTATTCGGCAGATGAATACAAAAATTATTAATGTTTATTAATATGATCTCAATAAAACAAACCAGGTCTGAAATAGAAATGAGGTTGGTTTTATTTGAGATTGGTTATATTTAAGTAGGAAGGCCTGGATATCCCTGGGAACATGACTCCTTTTAAATGCAAATAAATTTGTTTGTAGGTACCTAAGTTAATAATCTGTGCACATAATCAAGAGAAGTTGTGTTCCCAGGAGCTCGGTTCTGGCTGGGAATATACACGAACTGTGTTAATATACATATATTTTCCCCAAAGTACCAAAATAAAACCAGGAGTTTTCAACACAGCAAGGTGTAATAGGTTTACTCTCAGAAGCGATAACTTTCAGTGCCAAAGCTAGTTCGTAGAATTAGGTACTGTGGCATGCAAAGTCCGTTACTTTGGATAATTTCTACCTTGCGAATCGTGGCAGAACATCACCGTTCCAGAACCGGGAATTGTGTAAAGTTTCACGTTCCCGTGCCCCCTTGTGCTCTGGTTGCCTGTGCTGGTTCTCCCTCATCTCTGAGTGTTCGGCCAGGCAAAGAATAACTTTCCAATTGTGACTTTCATAAATGGCCCAAATTCAGGAAGAGGTCCAGTATGTCAATGGAAGTAAAACTTGCTGATGTTTCTGCTCTCACTCTCTCTCAAAATAACAGGACCATAGAATAAAGAACTGTCAGTCCATTCCTCTGGCTCCAAGTGGAGGGTTTTCTTTTTCCTGATAACAGTTTGTCTGATGTCTTCCTAAGACACCAGTGCTGAAGGTCTCCTCTTAGAATCCTCATGATCTTTCCTGGGTTTATACGTCTGGCTCTTATTCCGGTTCCTGAATCCAGGGCTGCCAACTATCAGCCCTCCGTTTCCACTGTCTGACTTGTCTTTCTGATCTCCGACTGGTTCTTGAGTTCATTTGCTTTGCTTTTAGGCGAGGACTTTGTGTTTGCCCTTGTTTCTGCTGTGCAGCGTTGCTGTCCCTCTTTACATCACCTTCAGTCATTTCAAAGGTGTTTTCCCTCATCATCTCACCCTGACGAAATGGAGGGGTAATTCCTGTGCTGTTTTTTATTTCTCACAAAAGAGTTTGTCTAAGTACAGTGGAACTTATGGGAAGCTTCATGGTGCTAATGCATTTCCTTTATCAAAGGAGGTGTAACTGGAGTAAGTTTCTCTAATTCCAGATGGCTTCAGCCCTGAAAAGTCTTACTCAAAGTTGTTGCATTCTGCCTATTTATGCATATCTTTCTTGTTGTTGTTGTTGTTGTTGTTGTCTGCTGTGTCTTAAAATCTAAATCACCTTCAAGAATTGCTGTTGCCAAGGTCTTCGGGGAAATGAAACAAGAAACATAGTGTTTGCTGGAATAGCCCAAAGACTTTCTATCTCACTGCTGACTGTTGTATGTGTGTATTTATTATTTCTGCGCTGTCTGGTAAGAAGAGGAATGTTTTCTTCTTTAAATGTTCCCAGAAATTTTAGCCTCTGTATTTTTTGCCTTGATAGCCTTTCCATTGTATGTGTGGGTACTTTATAAGGGAACATTTTTGTTAATGGACATTTTCTTTGTGTCTGTACATGTTGTCTGGTACAAGAGCACCGATCGGGGAATATTTTTTTCAAGCATTGGCAGCTTTTTCTATAGATACTGGAGAATCGTATGTCAGCCTTAGCAATCCGTTTCTGGTCCCATTTACTAAAATAAAAAATAGGAATCCCACAATCCAAGGTCTTTCAAAATTTTATTTCAGTAGACATTTAACCCTTGGGGAGGTTGCCAGAGACCCAACAGCCTACCTGGGAGATGAGCAGGCGGGCTGGGGGCCGGGGAGGCTGCTAAAAGCCCCGGGGCTGGGGGTCCTCCTGGCTGCCCCGCAGCCAGCAGCCCTGACCTCCCCTCCGGTGGCTGGGAGGACCTTTGCTGCTCTGCTTACCCGTGTCTGCTGCCCTGCAGAGAGGTCAGATTATTAGTTTTTCTTCAGTTAGCAGGTCGATATGTTTTGAACGTATGCATAGGTAGCTATTTAGAAAATAGTCCCTTGAGCAAAATAGGACTGATGCCTTCTCAAGGCATGCAGTTGTAAGCTTTTAAAAGCTTTTAAAGAAGAGCCTGTGTGGTTTGTAAATGCCTCAAATGTCTTTTTTTCCCTGTAAAGGCAGTAAACTCGTGGACAAGGGCAATCTGGAGCCAAGGAGCATGTGGAACATAGAATCATAGTGGAGGAGGAAGATATAAGTAAACGTTATTTCTAGAAGTAGTTTGGTGAGTTCCTTTACCAAAGCCTCTTGAAAGAAGGAAGGTGTCTTGTGTGATGAGAGGCAGGATTCTTGCACTGATAAGAAAGCAACCAAAAAAAAACCCAAACCCCAAATTACGGTAGAAGAAAGTCACTAGTGGACTCTTGCAAGAATATGTGCCAAGACCTGTTGCATTCAGCATGTTTATAAGTTTTCCAGAAGCAGAGTGATTGGTTTGGCCAGCTAGGCTGTCCAGAGTAATGAAAAAAAAAAAGGTGGGGTGGGGGGAAGGCGTATGCAGAAAACATGAATATTGAGTGAGTAGGAGAGAGAACGGCAGATGAGAAACGTAACGTGGATAAATGAAAAGTGATCCTCCTGGGGAGAACAGTTGGTCCTAGCTTCACGTGTGAAATAACGGGCTTTGAAGTGGCTGTTATCGCTGCAGTGAGTGCTTAGGTTTTTTAAGGATTTGTATTAAAAAAAAACAACCCTAAACTAAAAAAGCATCGACCAAAACCTAAATGATTTTAGCAGAATACCTAAAAGCAAAATACAGTTCCAAATAAAATGTTACAAATTATTAGGAAAAGATCATTTTGCATTTCAGAGCATCATTTTGCCACTAGATAAATTTATCCCTTGAACACCGTGTGTAGTTATAGTTAAATAATTTCAAAGAGAATAGGATAAAGCTAGAGAAGGGCAACCAAGATGATCAAAGGTAAAGGACAACTGGCCTTAAGGAACAGCTGGATTCTTGAGGATCCCAGGATCCTTCAGCCAGACTGAAAGAAGTCAGGGACATGTGTAAAATTATGACTAGCAGTCGGTGAAGGTATTGGAGGACGTCAAAGAATTTAGCAGGTTGCGAGTTTGAAACAAAAGAAACAGACCGCAGGGTTTATCTGTGGAACGCCTTGCAAAAGCGGGGGTTTGATGGATTTTTTTGAAAGAAAAGTCCATCCAAGGCTGTTGTAGACATCAGGACAGTCTCTTGCGTGGAAAATGCCAGTGCTGTAATTTGCTGGAATCTGGGAAGGTGGTTTTGGGAAACATCATCGCTTTCTTGCTCTGCTCTGTCCTGAGCGTTGCCTGTTGGCTTCTGCTGGGACGAGGACACTAGGCTAGACGGGTCTGTGGTCTCATCTTTGCGCAGGTTTTTGCAAATGCAATTATATATGTTTTTTAAAAAAAAAAATCTGACAAAGTACGACTGAATTTTTTCCATCTTAAAAGCAATCCTTTGTAAATGATGATTTATAAGGGTTGAATTTCTAAAGCAATTCAGTGTAAACCTTTAGATGCGCTTTGATGAGAGTGCTTGCATTTGCCTTCTGTACCATTCAGAGTTAGAATGGGTTCAGAAGAGATCACAAATGTTAAGGAAGATACAAAATTTTCCCAGAGGACTTTTTGAAGACTGAAAGAGGAAAAAAAATGATCCCCTGTAGGGGAGGGACATTCACTTCTCTCACTTGTCTCCTTCAGACTTGGTTTGCTTTGCCGCTTGCAGTGCAGAGTATTGTCGGACGTCTAGTAAAGGACTTTGCAGACCGTAGTCTGATCCAATAAAGACGTTCCTGTGGTCTCATGTTGCAAAAATAGTGCTAAATGTAGTGATGTTTAGAGGCTCCATTCAATGACGTTGGCTCCTGATCCCAGTGCTGAGTGAAAGGGAGGGCAAAACGTGAGAACAGAAAGCTTTGGAGGGAAGGGGGGGATGGAGGTGGGCCAGTGGCGTGGGTGGGCAGGCGCAGCAAAGCCTCGTGAGCTGGGCACGGCAAGAGAAATGAAATGTTGGAAAGGCCATATGTTGGAAACCCCATAAAGGGTCCTTCTGCTAACGTTTTGGTTTCAGGTCTCATAAATGTGGCTGCTGGAGGAGGGGGTAGGACGCAGCCAGTATAGCCATGGCTCCAGTACTCTCGGGAGGGAGCTACATCTCCTTCCACTTCACTTAGATTGTTGCTGTAATAATTGGGAGTAGGACTCTGGATTTTGCTCTGCGTAGTCTGTCACAGTACGGTGGAGAAATGTAGTCTGTTGAGATCCAACAAGTATAGTTAATCTTTCTGTAGAAGTACTGGCTTCTGTTGAAGCATGGAGAAACAAAATAATGGTAGGTTAAAAATCAACAAACTTGAGTCAGTCCTTGGACACTGCTATGCTTCACCTGCTTAATTTAGGTTTCTCAGCACCAGGAGGCTTTCTGTCAGAAACACTGGCAGAAAGAGAATAATGCAAGAGCAACGTCAGTGGCCTCAGCACGGGGCCGGGTGGTGACCTTCCCCCAGTGAAACGTGAAAGGAGGAACAAGAGGACCCTTCTGTGAACCAAGCAACTATCCTGCTGCTGCAACCCCCAGCAGTAAGAAAAAAAGTTGGTTTTGAAAAAGCATTTCTGAAAAACTGTTTTCATGTCTTCCTGTTTTAAGCCTCTAGTATTCATTGTTTTCAGTTTTTTCTCGTAACTGTGCGAGCAAGGGTGGGGTGCTTGTTTTTGTCTGAGATGCTCTTTTGCTGTCATAATTTTACAGGATGGGGCTTTGCAGAATAACGTATGACCTGGGACTTAGAGTAAACTTGCAGCTTGGAAACTTTCTCCCCAGCCAGACCCCTGGCCTCCCCAGACCTTAGCGGTATTTGTGTTAGGACAGTACAGTCTCTACAGCCTGAATTCTTTTTTCGTGTGTCCCTGCTCCGTCCTCTGGCTTTTTTTAAATCTCGGTTCCTCGTAGTGCTGCTCTGTGACCCAAACTGGCTGCTTCGCTGTTTCCTCTTTGCCCTCTGCTTTCTCCTGGGCATCCACCTCTGTCTTTCCGCAGTCATGTTTTATCTGTTCACCTCTTGCTCATCCTCTTAAAAGGAAGAAATTAGCAAAAACATTAACCTAGGTTTGTACATCCAGGAAGGCAAGTACTGAGTATTTAGTGAATTTAGTAGTTAGCATTTGACCATCATGCTTGCTTCTTCTGGTTTCTTTTCATCCTTATTTGTTATGTTTTGATGTCGAGTGTAAATGCTGTGGGTCAAATTTCTCAAAGTCACCTATGAGTCGTGCGCGTGAAGTGCTGAGGTGCCACCTCTATGGCTCTATGGGACTCTGCTCCCATTGTTTGTGAACGTGGAGGGAAGGCGGAGAGGAAGGACCGTCCTGCAGGACAGACGGATGCTCTGAACTGACGGTGATCCCAGCGCTTCTGCCTTTCCCCAGTCGGGAGCTGCCTCTAAAATGTCTTCCATCATCTTGTTGCATTGTGTCAGCCTGGAGCAGGAGTCGTTAGTGCTAGGTCTCTGTCTTCATGTTGGCTGGGAAGCACTAAAACAAGAAAATCGGGGGTTTTTTCACTCACAACGGGCCCAGACTGGTACTGTGCAATGTCTTAAGGACAGACCTTTTCCCCGTAGTACACAAATTCTTACGGTGGCTCAAGGTGGGAAGGCATAAGGTCCCTGTGGGAGGATTAGGAATAAAAGCCTTAAATGTGAACTTGTCAAACTCCTAGTTTGGCCGAAATAACAGGCTGGTTTTAGCTATGCTCTAATTGCTTGGAGGCTGTGGCTGTACATGGAGCACAACGGGACAATACGGGCCAGGACGGCAGGAAAACAATCTTGAAACAACCTTGGAAACTTCTCAGAGATCCCTACAGATGATGTGAGGATGGAGAATAGGAAATACGTAATCCAGGAGGTGGCTTTGTAGAATTATCCTGGTTTTGTGTATGAACCTGCAGCAGGGGGTCTAAGTAAGTTAGTGATAATTTTCAGAATTTACTTCTGCAATAAGATTTTCATTTTCTGTTGACTTCTAGTGTATTGCTATTTAATGCACCCTATGCTGCAGACATACACCTTCAAATGTAGAAAAATACGTTTATGATCCAGGTTTAACTACGAAAACTCTGTAGAATATCAAAAAAAGCAACTACCATTTCAACTGATCCATCCAATGCCTTTCTATAAGAAAATAATCCCCATTTGCAAATTGGTTTACAATCAGCGGCAGGCAGAGGAGAGCAGTACAGAGAATACAGGTGGTTTTTTTGATGCACATTTGGTTTGTCTGAAGGAAACCTGGCGCATTGCACGTTTGTAAACGTTGCTCGGGAGTCATGGTGTGGAGGAGAACCTCAAAGGTGTGTGGAGGTGGACCTCGGGTTCTGCAGCACGTTCTTAATGGTCCCGAGTAGACAGAGGTGGGACTGGCACACGGAGACCTTCCTGAATCTCTGACCTCCCTCTGCCTCCTTTGGTTTCTTCAACCTGACCAACAGAAGACGCAGGTGCAGAGGCACCGATGGGAGCGTTGTTCGCCCTTCGGCAGAAGGTTTACAACCGCTTGGTCTGACACTGGGTTTCCCAGCTCCAGTGCCTGTCCCCAGCTGGACATCGGCCCAGCTGCCGCCCACCACCACCACCTCGGAGCTTGCCAGCCGGCTGCTGTCCGCAGGCGCTTAACTTCAGCGGCTCTTTACAAAGCAGGAGTTTCTCATTTCTTTAGGCTCCCTGTTCTTACTATCCTCGCTTGGTTGGTTTTCATTTTTTAACAGACTAGGCGTGAAAAACCCCCACTGCTTTAGAGTGCAGAAGTGATGAGTTTCCTTCCATCTATCGACAGCTATTGGTACTTGCCCTTACTGCAGCTCAGTGTATGGATATATATGCCGTTTAAATACCAATTTTTCTTTTCACTTGTCTTTTGGAAATTCACCTCCTTTCTCCTAAGTGAGTATGTAATATGTCATCTTGCTCATGTAAAGTACCGTGCCTCTGTGGGTACAGTGCGTCAGATACCTCATTCTTTCCTAAAGTCACTTCTTCCAGATGGGTGCAGTGAAAAATTCATAGTTGGTGTTCCAGGGTAGCAAACACCATGTATGTTTAATATAAGTTCCCTGATATCTTATTTCGACTTGTTACACAGACTTGATTAATATGCTGAAATGAAAAATATGTTCTGTGTGAACAGCAGAATGTGATTTTTTTATTATCTTTAGCCTTTTTGTACACCACAGCTGAAGTAGCTGCTAAAGTAATTTGGCAGTAATTTGGAAGTTAATCATGCTGTTGCAGGTGGTTTTATCTTTTCATCAACTTGGAAAATAAGAATAACAAGTTTTAGACTGTTTTCAAAGGAAGGATAAGTACATTTGGATGATGAAAACTTTGCGGGGGGCTGTTATACTTCTGCCTTGGCTTCAGACACACTTCCCTGTGGGCTTGGGCTTCGGCCCTGTGGCTGGTGAGCGCTCAGGTGCTCCTGGGATCTCTCACCATTTTCTGCACTGAACAGAACTGAAGCTGAACACAACCCATCTAGAACTGAGCAGGTGGAAGGCTACACGCTCTTGATGTTGTTTACAAGAGCCTTGCTGAGGGTAAGGTCTGTCCAATTCGGATTTTGTATTTCTGCAGAAATAGAGCTTAATTGCTCACGGTTAGGTGTATCTCTTCAACGTCACTGGGACTGACCATCCCTGATGTGTGAAGTCCTTGGTCCCGCTGTTGGGCACGAAGTTGAGCCTTTGCCTGGTGCAACCCGTTGGTAGTGTCACTGGGGAGGTGGGACGTGCTCCACGTGCCTTGAGCTCAGCCGCTGCGGAAAGAGAAACCCCGCTCCTGGCTCTCTTTTGTCTTTTTAGTTATTGCCTCAGGTAGGAAGAATATGATGCTTTCCTCCAGCTGCGAGTTCAATTTTTAAATTTGAAATATTACTGGTGGAAGTAAACAACCCCCTTGTTTTGTAATCCTTGCATTTAGGCAACTCATGAGAACGCCTTTTAACTCCTAAAAGTAAAGTGCTGCAGGATTCTACTAGATCACAGAATCATAGAATCATTAAGGTTGGAAAAGACCTCTAAGGTCATCGAGTCCAACCATCAACCCAACACCCCCTATGCCCACTAAACCATGTCCCTGAGCACCTCATCTACACGTCTTTTAAATCCCTCCAGGGATGGTGATTCCACCACTTCCCTGGGCAGCCTGTGCCAAGGCCTGACCACTCTTTCAGGAAAGAATTTTTTCCTAACATCCAGTCTAAACCNTCCAGATCCCATTTTCTGATTCATGTGCCAGCATAAGGGTTATTCCCAGACCAGTCGTAATTCACTGACTCCTTAAAAAAGGGCTCTGCTGAAACATTCAACTAAAATAATCCCAAGATGCGTTAAATCATTTAATAAGCGAGTCCTCACTGAGCACTGCAGGTCTGCTGTCTTTAGTAAACCATAAGCTGCAAATTCCATATTTCATGGCTTTTGCACCCGAGTCCCTCGTAATGCCCTTCCCATGGAAAGATCACCTTCTGCAGAGACCGATCTGTAAAAACAAACTCCTTCCCTACTGTTTCAGTCTAATGAAGATTTTCAGCTTCTGGATTTCTCACAAAGGAATAGTCTAGTGTAGAACTATTGCTATAATGTTTACAGCGCTTTATAATTTTTATTGTTGTTGTCTCATTTTGTAGCTGCTTGTTGAATAATTCCCGACAAGCTCAGATAACATTTCTGAGTAAATGTCATTATTCTCAGAAAAATAATATTACGCCTGAAAATAATAGATCTTTCCTCTCTTGTACAGTCTGTTGGTTTCTGGCTTTTTTGTTGTTTTTTTAGCCAACAACTTGCTTGACTTTGATTCCTTGAGGCTTTTTCTGTACTAATCCCTTGAAAATCTTGTAAGGTCTTTCCGCAAGACATCTGGGTCATCATCAGGCTTCAGTGAAGGTGGAAAAGCAGCCAAATCATGTTCTCCACACAAGATGAAAAGCTGTTCTTAAAACCTGCTCGTGTTGATGTGCAATCTAACTTTCACATCAGTCTTTTTTTTAATTAGCCAGGAAAAATATCACTAATTCTAGTCCCAGGTGTCCTTTTCAATGACATGAACACAGGACAGAAGTGCAAGTGCTGAAATGCTATTGAACATTTGGGCGTCTGAGTGTAACTTCCCAGAAGTTGGATACGTGAAACATGCATCTACATGGACCACCTCTCTCCTCACCGCGAGCGGCAGCATCCTCTTCAGGTGCCCTCAGCAGACTTTGACCAACGCCTCATCCCCCCCAATACTGTAAAATTGAACTTGCAATATTTTTTGCCATAATAATTGCAGGAGAAGGTGTGTAACTTTTAGAACAAGGTAAAAGATTTCACTTCAGCTAGAGTGTTATTGGAGCTTCTGTTTGTGCAAAAAATTACGAAAGCAAATTGTCTAAACTTACTGTATCAGTGCGTTGCAAATATCGAGGGGTGTGTTTGCTTTTGTGCTCGCGTGCATGGAGAGTGAATGGACAAACTGTTGATGCAGTCGTGTCAAACTGTGTGTGTTCAGATTTATGGTTCGTAGGTTACCTCCCTGGCATTTTAGGCCAAAGACAGAAGCAGAATGTAAGGAACAAAATGACAGATATCTAAAGGGGGGTAAAGAAAAGACCCACAGTGTCAGATTGTTGGTAAATGAGAAGAACAATACTTCAAGGATGGCTATTAAAAGGCTTATTTGCAAAGACAGAGTACAAATGCCTCATGAATATCTGAAGAAAAACCAGTCCATTTTTAAGAACAAAAGAGTCACTGTATCAAACCAAACCAAATAGAAGTGCTTTGTTAAATCAAGCAGATAGCTGTTATAGAGTGCAACCGAGGAAAGTCGAATGAGATGCAGAATTCAAAGCAGCGAGGTCAGTTAAGTAGCAGTGGTTTACTAGAGACTGTACAAAATTCGTCATCACATCAAGATTTTAAGTGGATTAAATATTTTTTTTAAAGTATGTAATTACAAGCATTTATTCTCAGGTTCATTAAAATGTAAAGTTGTTTGAGCTCTTCAGCCCTTGCAGAAGGCTGTTTGGCAGAAGTCAATCTTCTAGAAACTAGGCAAGGGAGGACGAAGCCTCCTTGGACAAAGAGCAGCAAACCGTGGTGTTCGTAGCCTGTACTGAACCAAAGCTGCCTGCAAATGCCAGGTAGTAAAATATTTGGTGTCTGCCAGCGTCAGGACACTGTTACAACCACTGTTGACTTGTTTTGCAGCCCTTTCCTCTCTATGTAGATGTTGCAGTGTAAAATCATACTTCTTTTTTTGCCTGTAACTAAACTGGAGCACGATTCTTAACACGTGGAAAGCGCTTCTGGTATTAAGGCCCTTGTGTCTTGCCACTTCCAAATGCACACTGTCCCGTGAGGAATTTGTACCTGCCTTTGAGGTAGGTATTTTTTCCTCTCGTTACTTGTATGCAGTGCATGGAAGGATAATCGCTACCTCCACAGGGGCACGGCCCTGCAGACTATTTTATTAGCAGTCAGAGCTCTGCCACGATTGTGTGTCTAATTCCTTTAGCGTTGCATACGCTGGGTTTCTCTCCAGGCAGTGCGACTGCAAAGTCTGAAACAAATTTCTCTTTGCTGCTGTCACTTCAATCCGGACCTACTAGTGTTGGATTATACTCATAATCTTGAGTTTTGTAGAAACCAGGGACTAGTTTTCATTATAGGAAAACCTTTATTTTTTATTTTTTTAAACACTTAATTTTCTGCGGAGAGAAATAAACCCTCTTCGTATGTCACGACTGCTTAAGCATTTGCAAGTGTTGTGTTGGTGGGCAGATGTGGTAGCTCTGCGTCCTGGTGACTTGTGCTGTGATGCCCCTTGGCTCCTCACGGACTCATTAGACCTCAGCAGGGGAGGGAAGGCAGAGGCTGTTGCTACTTTTTCTTTCCCCTATTTCCTAATCATCTGTTGCAGTATATTTTTCCACTGCTTTCACAGCCCTCTCCTATTCCCTATTCCGTGTCGTCTGGTTACTTCAGTTGCCCGAATTCTTCCACCCCTTAAGCGCCACCTTTTCCCGGCAAGAATTTGTACATGTAATATTTTCTATAAGCACCACCTTACAGATTAGCTATGTGCAGGTGGCCCTTGCTGCAATACCTGCTGCTGTGCCATTTACAGGTGGAAACTGCGGATGTTTATTTCCCCTGGGAGCCTTTCAAATGGAGGTGTAGAGCCTTCTATTGGCATTAGTGCTGGTGAAGGTGCAGCCAGAACTTAGACTTTGCCTTCGGGTCTGAACAAGAAGACTGGAAGAAATTAAAACGACTGAAGCCGTTAGGGTGATTGTGGTCTTTGTTATCTTGGGTTTTTTTTTTTCAGGGGGGCTTTTCTTGGGGCGCCTCTTGTTCAGATGACCTCATATTTGGATTGCTGACTTTTCATCATGGTTGAGGCCCAATAATGAGGGCAATACACAGAAGCTGGTGGATTTTATGGATTTTAGAGAAATTGGTGACTAGACATAAACGCTTTGAGCTGTCGCAGGGTTGGTAATCAGCTTGTTTTTCCTGGCGAAATCCTCTTAACATTAAAACTAGTGGTGGTCTCCCAAAAGTTTGTACGCCGGTTCAAGCTACTGGGTCAGAGTATAATTGTACAGACGGTATTGCGCAAGAAATCGCGCTGATAGCCGTAAAACACGTGGGTAGCAACCGTGTTTCGCATGTGGCTAAAAGGGTATTGCTCCTCTAACTTGAAACCAGCCTTTGGTGCAAAGTTATGGATGTTTGGCAGTATTTCTTCCCATCATCTCTATTATGTTATAAAAATAAATGATTCAAAAACCTTACTGTGGTATTTTCCTCAACAGGACTGTAAACCAGTTCGCTGTGGCTAAGACCAGTAATTAGTTTTACTGTTTTATGCAGAAGAAGCATTGGCCCGACTCAGAACCACTCCCCCCAGACGAATATATTTATACAGAGTCGCTGTTGCTATAAAGTGAAAGTGTAAAGAAACTTTACTGTCCACTTTGGAATAAATTATTTGGGCCCTTAATACAGGAGGTTATGTGTTAAATATTTTTAACCCATGTAAATACTCTGCAGCTGGTGATGTTCACAGATTTTCTTCATAACTGTCGGTGAACTTAAACAAAGATCATTTCTTTTAATATTTCAGTGTGAAGAAAACTGGGTAGTGTTAATTTTTCGGAAGAATGAAATCTTAGAGAAGCGTTTATAAATACAGTGCATGCAGATCTGAGGCTCTGGAGTGCAAGGTTTAGGGTAGTTAGTAATGCTTGACATTTGGAAAGTGAGTTGGAGTGTTTTACACAGGGAGTTATGAACATGGTGAGTACTGTGAACTGACTAATAGGGATGTTTAGGCAAGACTTTTAACTGATGGGATGGGACAAGAAAAGAAAAAGAGCATGTTATGTGTGTTGAATAGATGGCTGGTCCTAACTGAGCACTACCTTTGTCTTGGTAGATACAGTTTTCATTTCTTTATGCTGCAGTTTATGCAGTTACGCAGAGCAACTCAAGGTATAAAACCTCTTTTTTTCCTGGAGAACTTTATGTAACTGTTCTTTTTTCCCCCTCTCACCTTGATGTGTCACTTTTGTTGTAGAAAATTTATTCCAGTTTCAGTTGTTATTTGAATGCTGTTGTTTCTTTGAGGTGAGATTGGGTGATGATTACTCTATGGAGAAGAAACTCATAATGTTAAATACATATCTCTATATGAGGGGTCTCATTGTCAATGTAAATTGTTGTGCATTGCAAGTGCTACTTCTAGTATTGTCTGAAATAGCTTCAGTGTCAGAGGCAGTTTTTCATCAGGGATAATAAGGTTCAGACTTTTTAAACATCACGCAAAACACAAACTACCAGAAACCCTCATTAGGAAACGGTATTTTTAGTGCTGCAGTTGTTATGAAAATGTAGATGCAGATATAAATTTCTCCCCCGTGTGTTTATTGTTCTTGCAGGCACTATCCTGGTTGACAATATGCTGATCAAAGGGACCGCAGGAGGGCCGGACCCCACCATTGAACTCTCCTTAAAGGACAACGTAGATTACTGGGTGATCCTCGATCCTATCAGCCAGCGGTTATACCTGAATAGCACTGGCCGAATTCTGGACAGAGATGTAAGTTTGGGGTTTGCCATTTGTTCTCTTTTCTCCCCCTAGACATTAATTTCTGAATCTGTGTATGCTCACAGAAAGACCGTAAACTCCAGACCTGCTAGAATGTAATAGCTGCATCTATCTTTTGTCCCCAGATGGGTGTGAACAGCGCTAATTTGATTCTTTATTAGGACTTAGAGGGAGCGTGCACAAGCTTGACCGTTTCTGCACGACAGAAATATGTTGACAAACACAACAATAAAGAGTGAACAAGTAGATGTGTTTACTGAGTTAAAAACAGTTTTATTCTCGTTTGCTGCTCACCCCACGTCCCGTGACACTTACTAAAAGCCCGCTCTAGCTGTGTACATTGACTTAGGAGATGTGAGAGAGAGCAAAGGAATTGCGAATATTGCAATTCACTTATAAAGCTTGACATACTCAATGGAGAATTTGCTAGTTTAGATTCTTTTTTCAAGGCAGCATAAAATTTGTGTGGTATGCTCGTTCCTTCATTAAAGTAATATTGTCAGGCTAAGTTTGATTTTTATCAAAAGAAAGATGAAAAGCACAAAATAAATAGGAGTGTTCTCATCTGTGCTAATCTCATTGAAGAGAAACACTTTAAAAATAGAGATTTCTCACAGTGTTACAGCATTGCTGCCATTCATCAGAAACTGAAAGGAAAATTGCCTCAAAAGTGACTGTAATCAACATGGAAAGAGTGCTTTAAAGATCAGGAGTTCTCCTTGGAGTGCATGCAAGTTTGTTTTGTATTAGCTTGATTGATTAATTTGTCTTCTCCATGTGTTTTGAGATATATTCATAAGTACCAGAAACAACATGCAAATTTTTCTTCATTTCCATTTTTAGTTTAAAAGAGCTAATTGAATTCAGCTGCTCTTAATTTGGTTTTAACTCCCAAACTATTTTCACACACGAAGCAAAGGTATGCAGCACAAAACATGGCAGAAGGGACATGGTGGCAAAAGACTGCATCGGCACAGAGTCGGCATTCCCTCGAGCGCCAAACAGCTGGCTGCCTTTGAGGAGAACGTTTGGCTTTTCAGTTTTAAGTCAGAGCAAAAGCAAGAGCCCCTAACAGAAGGTGAGACTTAAGAACCGCTCTAGGAAGTGTAGGGTGAATTCTTCACCCCGTGCAAGTCTGCATATCCATATGGCATTAGGAAACAAAACGAGTTCCTGTTAGATCAGTGCTAATGCTTCTTTCAATGCCTCTTCTAGTGACACTTTTCTCTCGACGGGATCATGCATCTGAGCTGCTTTACCTGAATCTAACGAGATGCTTTACCAAAACAACCTTGTCAAATGGTTTGATTTCCAGTATTAGTAACAGTCTAACTAAACTCACAAATACTTTACATCATTATGAATATATACAGACACTTAACAGTGATGTTCTTTGCAAGAAGTAGACTCAAGTCACAAGGAGACAAGTGGAGGGTGTACATTTTCTTAATTATATGTAGGTAATATCAGTGTTTTTACATTGGTATTTAAGGGATTATTTCCTCATTTTTTACTATGAACTGTAACACCGCTTGTCCCTGGTACTGTAGTGCTGGGTAAAATTACTCATTCGTATTTGTTTAAGTTTACTGCGATATGAAAAGAAAATCTGAGATTTAAGGTAATTGAGATTTTGGGTGTGAGCCCCACTGTAGCTGTCTTCTGTGGTCTCAATTAATTGCTGTAAGTCACAAGCCAAAGAACATGAAAGCAAGCCACAAAAACCCCACTGATTGAGTAAAAATGTGAAATTTATGTCATGGACTTGATTAATACAGCTCTTACCTAAAGGCTGTTTTCAGCCTTCAGAACCAGAGCTATAATAACCCCTAAAATGCAAAATCACTCAAGAGTGTGTGCGGTTCCTTTTTTTTTTTTTTTGTTAACAGAAAAAGTAAATTATTTTTCTCATCTTTCAAGTTAAAACCATGTGAAACTTAGTAGTACCAATAAAATTTGGGGGTTTATTAAGTTGAACGTTAAAATTCAATTTTTTATTACAGAGCAGAAATATTGTACTCTCTGATTCACAAATGGTGCATATAAGATTGCATTCAATATATTTGGATACTCTTTCCATCTTTCTCTCTGATGTGCCCGCTTGTCAACTCCCTGCTGATTCAGTTAGCCTGATCCTGTTCTTTTTTTATTACTTTGCTTGAAAGAAAATCTTATTAGATTCCATTGATTGATTTTACTAAGAATGACAGCATGTTTTCCAAACAAAATGACACAAAAAGAAAATTCCAGACTTTTCTTCCAAAACTTTGAGTACTTAGAAAGGACGAATAGCGATAAATCAGAGCTGAAGGTGAAAGGAACTGCTAAAAGGTGTTAGGATAATTTGTCCCCAGTATCATAAACAGTTTGCTACATTGTGCCATTATGTATTTACGTTTATTGTCTGTAAGTGCCTAGATTGATGAGTGTTTGTTTAAAGACCTGGTTTTAAATCTAAGCACTGACCCAGCAGAAATTGTATGTATGTGAAAGTAATATTGGTCCTGTACTGTGTCATATTTTACCGGAGGCGACAGACTATTTTTTTTCCACGTTCTTGTGAAAAAGACCAAATCCAGAACAACATGTTTTTACATATCTATTGTTACAACTAATTATGTTTTTCTTGGGCATCGCTAATAAATCTAGATAAACTCAGTAGCGTTTGAAGTTTATTAAAAGTGGCCTAAAAATTCTTGGATCTTTTGCAAAGAATGCCAGCTTGAAAAATAAAAGGAGACTATAATGTTAGAGGCTTAATTTCAGTTACAGATGATATTTGGTATGTTCGTACCTGTGTTAGAAGTTCCACTGAGAAAAGTAGAACCACATCGTAGCTGGCTGCAGAATTTTACAGCAAAGAGACTGGACTTTTAGTTAAAAGCTCATGTTGTACTTCCTTGCAGAGAAAGTTGAGGGTGAAACCTATAGGGAAAAATAGATATTTCATGTAAGATCTCAACGCCACCTTAAAAGCCCCCTGCTTTCCCCAAATCTGCTGACTCTTTAAAAACTGATTAGTGCCAAAGTCTGAAGGGTAAAGAAAGCCTTATGGTTCTCAAATCCATTATCATGAAATTGGAAAAAATCAATTAACCAAAGAAGCTGTAGTATTTAAAATGAGTGAAAGCATAATTACATAGGTATATAATTATGGTATAATTGTAAGTCTCAGAAACTCAGTACAAAAACCTGTTTGCGTTCACTGTACAGAATAGTATGGCATAGGCATCTTTAAATTACGTTTTTGAGTTGTTTGTTCTCTTGAAGACTTTGAGGATCATAAATATGGAATTTTTTCACTCTGTCCCTTCCCGTGCTTGCTTGCTCTCTGCTGAGCGTTAGACACAAAGTCAAAACGGACTTGCTGTCCGTATTTTACATGCCAGACTGTTGCTTCAGACTTGTAAATTGGCACTTGCCATGGTGGGAACGTTGTGAATAGAAGTCACGCTGGAACGCTGTATTTCCATAGCAGTCTGTCTGAATTTCCATTTCAACCAAAGGTGCCTTTCCCTTTATTCTTCTTAGAATTGTTTTATTAACTCAGGTAAGTAGTAATAGCCTTTCCAGCTTAAATTTCTTTACCCGCTCATCAAGTTTGGGAGTTACTTTTATTTGAATATTATGATGTTCACAGGAGTAAAAACGACAGGACTTTGGATTGTCTACCCTTAAAGGTGACCAAGTTGTTTCTAAATTACTTGGTAAATGTAAGTGGTAGCATATTGAATTTATTTCTGACTTGCCCTTTCAATTCCAATATTAATAAACCAAAGGTTAAAATGTGTGACATTTTCTAGGTATCTTTCAATAATCGGAAGATGTTCAAAAGATGTGCTTTTTTTGTTCTTCTCAAGAGAAGTGTGAAGGGCTAATCGTGCTGGGGATTTTTATTTCTCCATTAGCACATACAGCCGGCAAAGCTCAGTCTGCAAAATACAGCTTTGAGACACGTAGGTCTACTTAAAATACTGCCAGCATGAGTTGTAGTCAGGGCACTCTCAGAGAAGCGTTTCAGTCCAGACATAGAGCATTAAACATAAGACAGACAGGCTGATGGGCTATCAGTGAACCTGAGCAATATTAACATCAGTGGAAAATTTCACTGTTGGTTCCGATTTTGACTACGTATTATAAAAATGCATTTTTACTTACAGCCGCCAATGTCCATTCAGTCCATTGTGGTGCAAGTCCAGTGCGTGAACAAGAAGGTTGGCACCATCATCAACCATGAAGTACGGATTGTGGTGAGAGACAGGAACGATAACTCGCCGCGGTTCCAGCAGCAGCGATACCATGTGGCGGTCAATGAGGTCAGAATCGCTTACCTGTTCTCCTCCTCCTTTTGCTAAATGCCAGCTTTCGGTTCTTCCACTTCTCGTTTGAAAACCCGGTAAATTCGGTTGTTTTAAAATCCCTTCCATTTGTGTCGCTTTGGAAAAACCCAGCCCCGACAGTGTACTTCAGTTTTTAGCATGTAAGCTGTTCTTCCTTGTTCTGAATGAATGCGAAGACAAGCACACTTTCCATCGGGATGTTTGTAATATTGCAGAAGACACTAGAATCTGAAGCCACGTCTCAATGAGCAAAGCATTGATTTCTGTTAAATTTACAAAATGTTTTACTGCGTTATGCAGTTGTATCAACAAACCTGGAAGTAAACCAAAAGTATTTATGAAAAACAAACGTAAAGCAAATAGTTCAAAAGGTTTTATAACAATATTGAAGCTTGGCAAAGTGCAGTTCTGATTTATTGCTGTTTCTCTTTTTGAAATGGTGTCTGTGAATGGAATTATTTTGCTTTATTTTTTTTCGGAATAGAGAGCTGTGGATTGGACTTCTCTGTATTATTTGAAGGAAAAATTGGATTTCTTTCTTGAGCTAGTACAACTCGATTTCACTTCAGTTAAGTTTTTTTATTCTATTAGGGATTGAATAATCTGCCTAATAACCAGCACAAAGGATTTGTGTTTCCAGTAAGTTAGTATTCTGGGGCGTTAGTTACTAAGAAGTTGAAGTGGGAGCTTACATGCGGAAGTGGAAATGTCCAGACTGAAACTAAGAGGAGAATGGAAAGATGGGTCAGTCTTCCGCAGGTGTGAAGAATTACAGGGACATTTAAGAAAATAAAGCTGTTAAATATGCAGTGTGCATTGTGTCCCTGTTGGGTGGGTTTTGTTTTGTGAAGAAGGGTGACTGCTTTCATGTTGCTTGATTTTTAGTAGAATCGATTTGCTGTTTCAAAAAAGCTTCTGTAGTTTTGTGTGTTTGGGAGATTCAGCTTTTTCAGAATGTCTGCGTATTCTGTTACGATGACTACATTGCTCTTAAGTCACCAAGCGTGCAGACAAGTGACGTGCAGGAGATCTCTTGGGCTCCGGGAGAGGAATGGGAGAGTTGGTTGTTGAGTTTAGGCCTAATTAAGTCAAAAGTATGGAAGGGGAAAAAAAACCTCACCCTGTGTTATTTTTTAGTAGAGAGGTGAAGTTGAGATAAGGATATACGCATTTTTCAAACTTGGTGGTCCCCTGGCTGTGACACCTTTCAAATTGAGATTGTTTCCCTACAGACAAATTTTCGGCAATCGCTTTAACCGATGTTCCTTACCACCAGAATTTGGAGGTCACAAAATACCGTCTGTATGAGTACTGGTAAAGTCCTTGTTATGCTTTTAAATTGTTTTCAAGTTGGCCTTTACATGGTAATTGTAATTTCTGTGTTGTTGCAGAAATGCTTCTGGTCTTGAGTAAAGGCAATATAAACGTTGGTCTGAAGTGCCTATATGGGCTGCGATGCAGGTCCCAGATCACTTCCAAGACCTGCATAATTTTTGCAGTAAAACCGAAGGCGGGTAGAATGTCAGTGCTGTAATACTAAGGAAGCAAGGATTTTCCATAATTAGAAAGAAGTCCAAAAGACAGCGTGAAAAATGCACCATTTAAAATTATTTATATTAAGAAATTTAGCAATGTTGCAAGTACATGCAGTCATTCATTTGCATTACCGTTGGGCAAAATGCCGTGGTGTACTTTCCACCGGTTGCAGTCCTGATTTAATTAGCTGCTTTGTTTCATTTTATCACTGTTACGCTTATAGCTTCTGACATGGCACCACCGTGCCCTTCAGCGGTACCCAGTGCGTTAATGCTCTCATTAACTAACCAAAAAAAAAGTTCACAAAGTATCTTAGACTTTCTCAAAGGTTTTAGTGAGTAATTACATTTTTTAATGATGTTTTTTTCTGCTAGTAATTGGCGCTGCCTCTAGTGAATTTAACTACAGGAATGCACAGGAATGAAGGTTTTGTGGTTTGTTTTTTTTTTTTGATTGCCTATGGTCTTCTGGTTTTAGTTTGCTTGTAAACTAAAAAGTACTGAAATTTCTCTTACATAAGTAACATAAAGCAAATCAAAGGACAGGTAGATTTTATTATTTACAGCTACCATACCTGTGAGCATCACAAATATCTCCTGTTTTTTCTAGCCAGGAAATTGCATCTGTGTCAGCTTGAGGACTCGTTCAGGTGCCTTGCAGGGTTGTACTTGGCAGTTTCCCCTACGAGCTGCCATGTCTCTCTGGCTGCCCTAGGAGGGGTGAGGAACACGGGCACAGTGGCTTTATAACCGTACTACAGTCACTGGTGCTTGCACAGAACACGAGGTGGACCTCCCACACGTACTGTTTAATCCATCTGCACGTACGCAGCAAGCGTTGGATTTACAACTCCTGTGCTAACCGGCTCGACAGCGTGTGCGCTTGGTAGGGGTAGCGTCTCCCAAAAGCATCGCGCTTCCTATACACACCGACTGTAAGGAAATCCTGGGCAAACATACGTCAGCCTTGCTATTACCCCCCCCCCCCTTTTTTTTTTTTTGTTTGGAAGTAAAGTGTGGGGCAAAGATTCTCCCAAATAGTCAAAATTATTATAATTACTGGCACCTGTAATACAAGACAAATAACTGTAGCTAGATAAAATCAGAAATGTCAAGGGGTAGAATTACATTTTAGAGAGATAGAATGGTTTTTATGTTAAATATTCTTTATATTTGAACTGTCCACAACATACTAAAATTAATTTGTAAAAGAAGCTGAGGGTAATTGTAATACCAAAATAAATCCTAGTTTCACACGTGTCTTTTCCATTTGCGCATGGAAGAGACCAAAATTCCATGCCTGAAGGCAAACTTCCCAAATCCTTCAAAATATGTGCACTTATTAATCCAGTAACTATGTGGTCTCTCTCATGAAAAAGCCATCGTCCCTTCCTTCCGTACTCAAGGTGTTTTAAAGCCTTTTTTCATCGTGTCAGGTCTCATCTCAGATACTGAGATGAGAAATACCATAATTTCTTACTCTGTTGCTTCAAGTATCTTCATCTGGATCCTAAAAATCCTGAGATCTCTCTATACGTAGATAGTATCTGTAGAATTTGTCTCTGTTCTGCATATTGTCAAACGATACTTAGGGATTTAAGGGTTTCCTTCTGTCTTTCACACACTTGAATATATATATATATTTTTTCATATATATATATATGTTGAAAAAAAGACCCCTAGGTAAAGTGTTCCAGAATTAAAATGTGCGGAGAAGTTAAGGTTCCCCTCCAGTGTATGTGTGGTTTGAAAAATTTATCTTTTGTATCCAAGTATAAAAATTATCATTACGTGTTTATTGAGGAAGTACTTTTTTCAGGGGGATCTTAATTATTCTATTAAAAGTATGGACTTCTCGTATGTAGCTGCAGTGTGATTGTTCTCATACTTGTTAATCTTGATGGAGCCTGTAATGTTTGTGTGACTGGGTGGCTTAGCTTTGAGTGGCAGTGCTGGTATTCGTATTAAGTTACAGTTACAATTGGTTTTAAAGTTCAGCTTCTTAGTTTAAAGTATAAATAGAATGTCTGTTCCCCTAAAATAACAATGTGCTTTTTAAGCAAAGTGTAATCATCTGAGCATTTATAAATGAAATAGCTAATTAGAGTTAATTAATAGGAAAAAACCCACCCTGCTTGTGGAAGGAAACACCCTACATGTGTATGTGTGTACATATATATTTATGTGTGTATACGTATATATGTATAAATTGTTGTCTCTGGTCTTCAGTAGTCATAGGGGGTTAATGCAGACACAAAATAGCCATCTGCTTAAAATGAACTGGCATTGTGTGCATAAGCTGTAGTCAAGAAAATGAGGTTGTAATTGAGCTATTGACTTTTTATAGTTGTCTGGGTTATGAAACAGATTTGGGACACAATTCAGACAACAACTGAGTAGTTCGCTGAGCTGACCGACCATCGCTCTTGGGCTGCTGCTCCTGTGTGTACCGCACCACGGAGTCTGTGCAAGCCCTGGGACAGAAACGGGCCCTTTTCCTTCGTGTCACAGCTGGCCCGGTGCCGCCGCTCCGTAAGGAGCGTGGGGTGTCAGGTTTTTCGTCTGTATTATAGCAGGCGCCGGCCTCACCAAGAGCTCAGTGCAGCACAAGCGCGGGAGCCCTTTAGAGGGGTGCTGCCGTTTAGGAGCGAGTTTCCCTTTTCCCTTTCTTACCCTTTTTCAAGACCAAGAACGTAAGCGTCTCAGCCAAAAGCAAATCCAACTGCTATCCACAGCATTAAGCATCTCCTCATAAAAGTAAAAATGACTGAAAGTTTATGTTAAAATTTTTATGATAATTAGAAATACTCTGCAGGGTTATTTCCTTTGTTTTGTGTGTTACATATTTATATTCATATGAAAAAGTCGTGTCATTATTCATTAGAAAAAAAATCCTGACCAAATGACATTAGCCTGGGGCTAAATTTGACCATGCGTTTTAGTGACTTAAAGATATGAGTTATTGCGGTATATTAAAACAAAGTTCTATAGTTGGGTTGAAATTCAGAAGAGTTATGCAACTCGGTTAATGTTCTACAGACAAATCTGTAGTATTGCCACAAGGGTTTTAAATACATATACCCTAATACAGGCACTGGAAACTAAAATCTTATACTACTAAGGCAGAATTGTGGTTCTCTGCGTTTTGTGTTAAACACAACTTATCTTAACAAATTTTATCTCAGGTAATAGAACTCTAATTCTGCGTTGCCTGGGTTTTATAAGACTGACTTTTTTTGTATTGATTTTTCATATGAGCCTTACCTGAGTGCTACAGAGGTGTCGGTAAGTTCAGGAGCATTTAATAACAGGGTTTTTTTGGAAGTGGTAGTGGAGTTATTAAAATACTGTTTGAAGTCAGTGTTACTTTATTAAACATACATAACCTTATCGCTGATGAGAATTTTCTGTCGGTTAACTAAAATTTTAGAGTTGGTTTGTTTTTTTGGGAGGATTTTTTTGCCCCCCTTAAGTTGGCAGAGATGGGAATCCTTTGCAAAATGAGTGTTTCTTGAACTTCAGTTGTCTTAAAACTTTGGCTTTAGACTGTTGAGTGTTATGACTTATGCTGAATTTTCATTGCTTCTGGTGTAATTATTCATATCTTTTTCCTTGTGGTATTGAAATAATTAATCTCTGCAAGTAGGTATCATCAAAAGAATATTAGCTCAGAATGATTAACTGTAAATCAGTTTGCTCTGCTGTTCGGGGCCACTGTGAAAAATTATTCATTTTTAACTTTGTAAATAGGCAATAATAGGAAAATTTATTTTCTAAATGTTTTATGGAAGCGTTGAACGTTCCTGTCTGCATCTAGACTTCTAATAGACATAAATCATGTTGAAGGAAATTTTTTAGCATTACAGCTCTTGACTGTGGAAGAATAAGATTTATAGTGTGCATTTCCTCTCTATTTCTTTAATTACGTTCTTTAGAAATCTTACTTGTTTCTTGTCATCGTGGTTCTTTTTCACCACATTGAATTCCCACAGAGAATATTATCCTTAAACTGTCACTAACACTCATGTAATTTTTTTCTTCACAATCCCTAGCATTTTATCTTGCATAAGGTAAGACACTCGGCGTGATCGAGCAGTTTACTACGTAACTTCAGTCCCTTTCTGTAGGAGATACTGAGCTTTAATATGGAGAAACAAAATTCCTCTCCAAGGTATTCTCTGAAGTAGACATGTCTGATGGGAAGGAGACAAGTGGGGCCCTAGAGACAGCTGAAGCAACACTTTCTGGAGCCATTTCTGGGTCCTTCTGAAAGGTAGCAAAGCAAAGGAGCCGGGAGCCCTGGCGTAGACGTATTTCCACCTCCCCGACTGCCAGAAGACTTGGTGGTGGAAGATTTTTCAGAGAACGAGCTGAGTTGGAAACTGTGGGGAAAACAGGTGCTGTGCAGAATCTGTTACAGGTTGATGTAGCAATGGTGGTTTCAGCTCTAGATAAGTCTTTACTGTCTAGAGAGAGCGTGCATCTAAGAATGAATTTTATTACCGGTTTGAGAAATTATATTTATTATACAATATATAATACAAAACCGTCTCTATTTTCTGCTTTTTGCCAGTGCCAAAAGTCTGATTAGCCAGTTTGTTCTGCTTGCACACGGATGTGTTCAACTGGCATGCCTGTTTTATGTGTGTGTGAGATCAAACCCCGTCTTTCAGCCTGCTCTTTTAACTTTGGGATACATGTTTTAGATACCTCCATAATATTAGCTAGAAAAACATGCCTTTCATTCCCATCTTTCTTTCTAGGAATGCAGTTACTTATGGGTTGTTCACATAATAAGTAATCCTTATTTAAACAAGAACAATGGGACTATCCATGTTGCGAAAGAACAGTGTGTGTGTGTGTATATATATATATAAAAAATACTATATATATAGTTACATTTTATAAGTTGAACTGAGTTCCTCCTTATTGTTCCAACAGTGAAGTGAATGGTGACAGCAGTCTGTCAGAAAGCCCTCACAATTTGTGGGTAAAAGTGATATTGCTGGCTAATGGTAAATCATCGCATGTTGAGTTCTCGGTCTAAAATTTTATGTAGCTTTGAATGCCTCTCTCAAATGATTAGAATTAGAGTTTGAGGCATTTAGTTAAGAGCTCATCTGAGTTTTTCCAAAGGCTGCAGTAATCCCTGATGTGAGATCTTGGGCAGGCTGGAAAGTTGAGTGAAATGAGTTAATTTTTTCCTAACTTTCAGGGAGAGGGAGTGGCAGGGGATTTTTTTCAGTGTCCTTTCTAGTATCGTTTGTATTGCATAAGAGAAAATACAGGTGGCATAGAAACCTGTGTGTTAGGTTCATGAAGGTCTGCACATCTGTAGTCAGTTATTTTGGATGTAATACACTAAATCCAAGACTTTAGCTTTTGCCTTTTACTGTAAGAGCATGCAATTGTAATTCTGGTGTTTACTGCTGTTTCCTTTTCACAATTGTCTCCTTTGTTATCACTTAATGATGTGCTTTACAGTGCTGGAGCCTTTTTATGTTAGTCATCATTTATCTGCACCCTGTCAGGACCCCGATAGAGCTGCTCTGGATGAAACAGAGCAAATAACTATTGCTGAGCAGAGCTGCTGGCTGAAACCGAGCATTTACATGCTTCTGAAAAGCAGCACAGCTCTCGGCATCCTTCAGCTGCGAGCACTTGTGCGGGTCCAGCCCTTCCTCGGCCTCCCGGCAGCCGCGGAGGTACCGGGTTAGGGCGGTCTCGGCACCGGGGACGTTGCCCTGGAGCTCTGCTCTGCCCCGTTGCAGGACACGGCCTTACAGCGTCTGGCTGGAGGGAGCAGTACCGACACCTCCTTGGGTGTCTGTCAGCTCTTGCTCAATTGTGACAGGATTTTTTTAAGAGAGGTCTGTCGTTCGATTTCCAGCGGTAACTTCTCCCTCTCCTGAGAGCAGCCTGCCGGCGTCGAGCGGGGAGCCCTCCTCGGGAGCCAGCGCTGAGAAAGGTGCAGGCAGATGAGGAGCGCGGTGTTCGACAGCGCCTTCCCGCCCCGCTGTCCAGCCTCTTGCACGCGTGATGGCCTCAGAGCTGCTCCTCTCTGCTTCGTCTGGGAGCACTCGGGCTTTTTTCTGTCTTGACAGCAAAAACACGGGGGATGTCCATCGCCTGCCAAGCCCTAACAGGCCAGCGCGGTGCCCGGCTCTTCCCACCAATGAGACTGTATCATTTAACCAATGATTAATTGGTTAAACTGTTTTATTTAGTGTTGTACTGGGTGTCCCTGCCCAGGTGGGGGCTGAAGGGTCCCTGTCAGGAGAGGCTGGGGCTGCCCCAGGGCGGGCACGGCCGGTTCCAGCCGGTTCCAAGGGCCGCAGCCCAGGGCACAGCCCGGCCCCTCAGCCAGGCCGGTGGCACCTCAGGGAAACGGATTTAAGAAAGAGGGAAATGCCGGGCAGCAGCAAGGAGCGAGGAAAAATTTGTGAGGAGGAGAGGAGTCGGGAGTGAAGCTGAGCCTTGGGAAGAGGGGTGGTGCTGTTTTGTCTTCGTTCGTCACCATGCAAATGTGTTTTTAATTGGCGGTACGTTAAATCAGTTTTCCCCAAGCTGAGTCTCTTCTGCCTGTGAGGGTAATGGGTAAGTGATCTCCCCATCTCGACCCTCGAGCGTGTTCGTTTGTTTTTCCTCCCCTTGCTGTTGAGGAGGGGGGGGAGAGGGCACCCGGGTGGGTGACTGGCAGCCGGCCAAGGGCAGCCCGCCATTACTGGGGGGAGAAAAACCTACAAACCCTCCTGTAAATTTTCCAAACTGGTTTTCAGGTTACTTTGTTCTTCTGTCCCCTTAGAAAAACATGAGAAAGCCCCTTCTCCCCTACACATGCACTTTGTCATTAACCAGTAAGTTATCCTCCGTGATATATGGCAGTTGACTCTGATGTTATACTGTCAGGCAAGGCTCGTATTTCTGCAATGATTCCTCTCCTGGATTCTTGAAAGGCTGCTGCTGTACCAGAGGTGCAAGGCAGAGACTTTCTGTGAGGTAATTATCTCGCAATTAGTAGGCACGAGGGAACAGTCAACTTCCCGCATGTGACACTTCTACTATCTATACCAATAGTAAGCAAGTCAAGTTTGTAGCAAAACATAAACGTACGTAGTTACTGTGCCATAAGCGTAGATAATGTGAATAAGTATTGTAAATTAAGCCCCACCTATTTTAATCATAAAAAAGGCTTTGAATTGGTGTTTTTATTTCAAAGGTTCAGTATTCCCAGCCCTGAAAATGTTTCTCAGAGAACTCTGTCAGCCATTAAAGTAATTAGTGGCTTTATAAATAAAACAAGACCAAGAACTATGATGATAGGAGGAAATGGACAGTTAATTATTTGCTTTATAGAATCATAGAATCAGAACAGTTTGGGTTGGAAGGGACCTTTAAAGGTCATCTAGTCCAATCCCCCTGCCATGGGCAGGGACATCTTCCACTACGTCAGGCTGCTCAGAGCCCCGTCCAACCCGACCTTGAGTGTCTCCTAAGGATGGGGCCTCCACCACCTCTCTGGGCAACCCGTGCCAGGGTTTCACCACACTCATCATAAAAAATTTTTTCTGTATTTCTCTAAATCTACCCTCTTTTAGTCATCACCCCTTGTCTTGTTGCAACAGGCCCTGCTAAAAAGTCTGTCCCCGTCTTTCTTCTAAGCGCCCTTTAAGTACTGAAAGGCCGCAATAAGGTCTCCCCGGAGCCTTCTCTTCTCCAGGCTGAACAACCCCAACTCTCTCAGCCTTTTCTCATAGCAGAGGCATTCCATCCCCTGATCATTGTCGTGGCCTGCTCTGGACNGGTGAAGCCATGCTGGCTGTCTCGAATCACCTCCCTGCCCTCCAAGTGCCTCAGCATAGTTTCCAGGAGGATCTGTTCCATGATCTTCCCAGGCACAGAGGTGACACGGACTGGCCTGTAGTTCCCCGGCTCTTCCTTTTTTCCCTTTTTAAAAATGGGGGTTATGTTTCCCCTTTTCCAGTCAGTGGGAACTTCGCCAGACTGCCACGACTTCTCAGATACGATGGATAGTGGCTTAGCAAAATCATTCAGGACCCGCGGGTGGATCTCATTGGGTCCCATGGACTTGTGCACCTTATGGTGTGACCTACAAAATATGAAAGTGAAATAGCATCCACGTTTGCAACAGATGTTTGAATGACGCTTTGTCCTTTGCCACCTTCTCTTTCTACAGCATTTCAAATCTTCTTAGACCCTAGAGGTTTAAAGATGCGCAACAACTTAGTGTAAAATTTGGAGGAAAGAAGAGGGGTCAGTGGGTCTCTGTGAATTCCAGGGCCAAAAATTTGGGTGTGATGAGAGCAGCAGCGGGAAGCATGGCTAGGAGCAATGTCTATGTGGAATCCAGAACTGTTTGTTCATTTGTTTTTCTCTTTCGGGTTGATTACTCACAAAGTTTTCTGAATATTAAATTCAGAAATGATGGCTCCCAAGAAGTCATTTGGACTTCTGTCCTTGATCTCAATGGGTTTTGATTTCGTGCTATTTATCTACGCTAGGATAATTATAATTTGATTCATTTTAAAAATATAATTTTGTGAGTATTCAGTTGCTGCCAACAAAATATGGGAGAAACAGCATTGTTCTTGCGTTTGTTTAAAGCCATAAAGCTCTTTGGGTGTCTGTGTTTGCATGTAATAATATTTATCTGGCACTATTCACATTGTTATGAAGACACTCTTAAATAAGTTCTCTTTATTTTTGCAGCTCATCTTTATTTTTCTTTCCTGAGTCTGAAAAAGTAGCTTTCATTTTTTTAATCTATTCATATTTATTTAATGAATTCTTTATCTCTAAGAATTTTTTTCATCTTTTTTAAAACAAATGGCGTTCTGTCCTGTTGCAGACGATCTGTGGAATAAAAATGGAAATGGGTTTCACTCTCTCTGTGACGCTTGGCATCAGTTAAAGCACATTGTGTCTAAATAGTTGCTTGTACATGAGGTTCCAGGGTGAACAAAGGGAGGAGAGAATGTCAGCCTTGCATTATAGGTGAGAGTTATGGGGGGGGAAGCTTTGCATACAGTTCTTAAATTGTTTCTTGTCTGTCTGTTCTTGCAGTTAACTCCAGTTGGAACAACCATCTTTACAGGATTTTCTGGAAACAATGGTGCTACTGACATTGATGATGGTCCGAACGGCCAGATAGAATATGTCATCCAGTACAATCCTAATGATGAGGTAAGTGCATTTAGCTTTTTTTTTTTCTTTCAGGTGTGTGTATTTATATACACCTTGCAGTAGCAAATGAACAAGAGGTTGCTGTTGGACTTCATAAGGAAATTCTTCCCTTCGTGATGTAGGATATCCTCTCTGCCTACGAGCCTTGCTTGCCATGTAAACGCAGCTGAATTTGCCTCCTCTTTTGTTGCCACGCTGTTAGCAGCTGGATTACTTCAGTATCAATCATTAATAATCCCCTGTTTTCTCCAGTGTTGTTCACACACTTCATCTTGGTTTTGGCACGCCTTTTCAGTCCATGATGGGTAGTTGTATTTACTCCTACACATTTATATGTAATAGATTCTCAGCTAAGGAATATTAATAGGCATGGCTAAGTTACTCTCAGAAGAGACATTCTGGCTTTTCTCATGGAGCCATTTATAGTTCAAGATCACTGTTTTTAAAAAAGAGGGATACATATTATTAAAACACTAGTGATCCATACCCATTATCATTGCAAACACATACTTTTAGAGACAAAAAGCGTGAAGTATTAAAATAAATTCTCTTCAGGGTCAGATGTATTAATTTCTCTGTTATAACAAGGTTTGGCGCGTGGGTGATTTGTGTGAAGTGTCCATATGCATTTTTGTAGCAAATTCAAAGTAATTTTAGCAATTCTTTTTTGCGAACCAAACTACCTTTTACCATGGGCTAAGAAGAGCACAGTTACCGTGGATCAGCTGGTGTGATAATTTGTTAAGCAGGCTAACCTGATTATGTATTCATCCCAAAGATGACATAGATGTTAAAGCAGGGGGGAAAAAATATATAGTATATAGACTTAGTAACCTCTCATTGAAATTCCCTACTTTTACTTAAGGGGAATTTGAGCATAAATGGTTTTGTGGGAAAACAGCAATCTGATTTTCAGTTTAATTAAAAGCGTAGGCACACGAATTCTGATTCAGTTTGCACCATTTAAGCTGTACACCTCATAAAGGCTTCAGTCCTATTTCTGTTGAAGTCAACAAGAGTTTAACTATCTACTGAATTACACTTAGTGCGTACACTTTTTAGGAGGTAGAATTTTGTACAATAGTGATGGTATCAAGGAACAATTCAGTGTGAACTAAGGATATACTTTTTTACGTTTCACTGGGATCATTGTTGATTTTTGCACGGCTGTGTGCTGAGGCATAGTATTTACTTACTATATCTACATGTTTTTAGGACAGAGATGGTTTCTTGAGAAACTTTGCAGCACTTTAAACCACAATCTTTCCTGGGCAGCATTGTTTTGCAAAGAGGCAATGGCTTTTTGACAAAAATGGAATTGTGATGTTAAGTTTTTGGGAGATAGGGAATTTTCTGACTTTATATGTTATGTGCATCTGGAATGATTTCATTTTTTAAATGTTCGCAGTTGTTTCTTAGAGATTAAATTTATTGCTCAGACTTGAGCAGTCTCTTAAGTTGTGACACTTCAGTGAGACTACTTAAATGAGTAAAATGTGTAAAACTAGTGTGCGATATGTGGGTTCATCATGTTACATTCTCGCTGTTCTTTGGTACTGGTAGTATGTATGACTGAAGAGTTTCTCTCCTAAACTTTATAAACAAAGGCAAGGGCTATCTATGGAAATAGTGAGTACTCCATTGTTATGCTAACATCATCTTTTAACTGTTTGCATAACGGAAGTGTTATAAATAAATGCTATTCTGCTACCACAAATATTTGAAAAGTAAACAGCAGGCAGGAAGGAGTGACAGGAATGGAGAAGCAGTTTCAAATTCACAAAAAAACCCTTAATCTTTGAATTTTTCTCTCCACTCTTTTTTCTTACCCTTAACTTAATAGTACTTAACAAAACCAGCTCAAATAATTTCTTCTGTTTCAATAAGGACTGTGAAAAGCTGGCACTGAGAAAATACCTCTTCCAGAAAATACTTCTTCCAGATAACTTCAGAAAATTCAAAGTGTTCTAAAAAATTAAACATTTTAGCATACATTGAATATGTTGGTACAATGAAAACCATAATAAATAAAAAAATCCAAACCCCTTAAAGTATTATTTCTATTAAAATGTATTGTGCCACAGTGAAATAGAAGAGCTGCTTCAGGTTGAATTTACTGTTAAGTCATAGCGTTATATTGCTCAAAGGCATCCTGGGAAATAATTCTGAAAGCATCTGCCACAACCACAGTAGCCTCAAGTTCAGCAGAGAGGTTTGTCTCACCACTAGTGAAGGACATTATAGCATCCCTAAATGGTTTGGTCCGGTGTTTTGCCACAGGAAGACTTAAAAAACATTTCCTAAAACTTTTCTTTTCCTCTCTTACTCAGTGAAACTTAATTGTTCTTGCTGAGGGATTTCCCTGGTTGGAACAACTTCTTTGGGGTAGTTTGTTGCTTTATTGCATCTTTGCCTTACTACTTTTGTATTCCAGATTAAATAAATCTGATTCTTTCACCTGTAGATAGCCTTTATGCGCATAATATTGCTTTTCCTAGTGAGGTGTTTTATGCATGGGCTTGACAGAGATGACTCCTCATCGTTGTAAGCTGCTTCATCTCAGCTGTCAACTTGCCAGAAAGTTACTGCGTAATATCTGCTACAAGTGGATTTTCTTCCTTTACCTGGGAAACAATTATACATGCTCAAAAATGATGTGCGTGGCTTAGCGTGAAATATCTCTACTTTTCTACTTCTAGGATCCACCTCTTGTGTGATGAAGATGCTCACATCGGTGTTTGGCACCAATGAGAGTCTCCTGCCTTAGAGAAAGCAGACTGATTATAGCTCATAAGTTTCATTGGAGAGTAATTTAGGCATTTGAAAAAAATACTGTAAAACCAAGAGGTGTTATTCTGGAAATTCAATTTAACTTAATTATTTTGTCGTTTAATTGGGAAGATACATAAAAGCCAAGTAGAAAAATGAATGCAAATCATACTTGACATGGGGCTGGGCTCTAGCTATTGTGTAAAGGAATGCTATAAAACTTTTCTTAGCTGTTAAAAGCTAAGGATCAAGTCAATTAACTTCCCGAAAAGATTTTGTCTCCTAACGCAGAGTGGATTTTTAGATCTCAGAGGGCTCTATTTATACCTGTAGGTTATTAAGACAAATGCATCTCAAAACAAGTTCTGGACACCCTCCTTACCAGCTGATTTTACTGAGATACATTGTATTGTGTTTGGCGAGGATTCGAAAGGAAACATTTTGAGTTTATCTGTAGTTAGGGAATATGCACAGTGCCTTTGCTAGGCTGATTGTTCACATATCGTCTCTCTGGGGAGTAAATTGAATTGTTATCCTGGCGACTTTCCCCATTTTAAATTTGCTGGCCCATATTCAAGACGTTCAAGGGCCAACAAATGTTCTAAGTTACAAAGACTGCTGTACAAGAGCATTTTGTTGTCTCTATTTTGAAGCGAAAGGAGAACCAGTTTGTTCTCTTGGAGTAAGCAGGTGACAAAGCAGTGTCTTGATATTCCTGGCTTCCAGCATGCGGTGGCTCATTTTAGTGTTGGATGGAAATGCAACTGAGATGTGACAGTGTTGTGCACATCTTTTAATTGCCGTGGAGCTTCGTTACAGTTTGGGTTGGCACAAACTTACGTCTGGAAGTTAAGCTTTAAATCACCACTGAACGATTGCATTTCTGTGCTGTGCTGGAGCAAGAGGGGACTTGAGATATAAGCAGTGTGGGAAGAGGTTAAAATTTTCTGCTGAAGTTGTGCTGATCCTTCCTAACAGTTTAGATTGTACAGTTCCATTTAAGTGCATGCTCATGCCGAGATCTGCCAAGGAAAAGGCACTTCTTTTTAGAGTGCCTTGGCTGATTCTCAGCTGTAGAGTCTTTTCTAGCTGGTTCTGGCCTTTTAAATCAGAGATAAATGGGCTAACGCGGTTAGGAGAATCTTCCTTGTGAATTAGAAGTGGCACATGCATGTCTGCATGCGTGCACACGTGGCATCATCTTGTACAGCAGTCAAAGATATTACCCATTGGTTGCATAGTTCACAACCTGCTTGCTTGTTTGTGCAAATACCATCAAAAGACAAGAAGAGCAGGGGCAAAAGCAGTGAACCCAACGCTGCTTGGTTCTTCCTTCTTCCAACAGTAAGAGTCTGTTCTAGTTTCCTGTTTTGCCTCAGTGCAAATATTGTAATAGATTTTTTTTTTTCAGTGGGAACTGTGTATTTTTTATCCAATAAGATGAGTGCCAAACTCAGACATAAGCAGTGTCTCCAGTTATTTAGCAGACTCTGTGATGTACTTTCCAATCCTGTTTTCCTGCACGCCACAAATATCTGCAACATGGTGAATTTAACAATCATTATAATTTATTTGCTGAAAAACAAACTGCAATTTTAGCAGACGTTTCAACTTTTAGAGGAAAAAGTCTTTGTTACATTACCTAAGGAAAGAATAGTGCTTTGTACAGTGCTTTCTGTGGAGAGATTTTGGAATATTGTATTGCTATCACCTGTTCAACATACTTAAACGTTACCTATATTCTACGTTGGTAGATTGAAGCATGGGAAGATCTTTTGATGTGATTAATTTGATAAAAGGACTGGAACCAGATCTCACATCAGAAACCTGCGTCTGTGCCTGTAATCCTCCTCCCAAATGGGTCATTAGTCCAAGTGAATTCTTTAAAAGATGTGTGTACCCCAGCAGCACCCTCCTGCCATTCGGTGCCACAGCTTTGTAATCTGAAGCTGTTTAAGCAAATATGCAGGACAAATTGGATTTCACCTGATTTACCCTGAAATCTGAATTTCCTAGTGTATGAACATGTGCATAACTGCCACTGTGAACTGGTACCTAAGTGTGTAGCGTTGATGTTCTCTGCGTGTTTACTACTTCACTGCCCTTATGAAAGCCACACTAAAGAGAAGATAAGTACAATGATGTGGATTTCTTAATCTCTAATACTTGATACTTTCTACTATAGTGAGAAAAAACAGATGAAGGCAAGCCGAACTGTAGAAACTGAAGACCTGAACTCAGCTGACAAATAGGGAAAGCTTTTCTGAACACACCACTGCAAATTCAGCTTGGCAAATCTGCAAGAAGCAGGATAGTTAGACTTCAGTTTGTGGTTGGAAGTAATGATGTATGTGCAAAGAATCAGAGAGAATTCTATACAGATTACTTATCGTGGGGTTCTTATGGAGTAAATCGGGTGGGGAGAAAACATAGAAAACTTTAAAATCTCTAATCTGGGATGCATATGCAATTTTGGTATGCCATCCAATCGATCATTTCATCGTGTTCCGAAACGTGTTTTAACTTTGAAGCATGTTCAATTTTATCATACTGTTTTAAATTTTGCAGACTTCCAACAGGACCTTTGATATTCCTCTCACTTTGTCCGGAGCAGTAGTTCTACGGGAAAGACTAAATTATGAAGAAAAGATGCGTTATTTTGTCATTGTTCAAGCAAATGTAAGTATAGATCTCTTAATGGCCATTTATGCCACTGATTTAGGTGGGGTTTTAATTTGCAGATTCAGATTTTTCCAAGGAAAGGAAAAGTCTCACTAGTATCACCAGGTCTGATAATACTCTTCTCCTGAAGATCTTATTTAAGATTTATCTAGGTCGTTGAAAGCTTAGACGGATTATTACGGGTTAAAAAAGCCTGCTCGGTGTGTGTAACAAGACAGCCTTTTTGGCACAAGGAACAAGTTGCAAATTTGAAGTACAGCCCATGCAGAAAAGTGCATTCTAGTGTTGCTAAGTGTTCATTTTCTACCAAATCTAGCAATGCTAATTAGATTTCAAATGAGTTTAATGGATACGATTTAGTTGTATCCTTCAGGTTTGAAATACATTTTTCTATAAAGAGGTGATTTTTCTTTCAAGTCATATTGCAAGCGTATATGGAGGTTTTTACAGAGTGGCTGGCAGTGGATAATGCATACTGAGAAGGAGAGTGATGTTTAAACTATATCTAACGTATCTGTCATCAGAGAAGTTTCTTGGTGCCCTTGAGGGCTGTGAAAGCTTTTTTCCCTTTTTGTCCTTCTGATAATAGCTGAAATGAAAACTTTTCTTCTGTTGTTTACCTCTGTTGTGATACTGCTTCATTTATGGGAAAATATGAGAATGCTCTGAAGCAACTTTAGATAGCTTGCTCCTGAATTCACACATTTATGTTACTGTCATCTTTCTAATACAGAACTGTAGATGTGTTTTACAGTCCACTTTCTTACATATTTTGTGGCATGTTCAGCATTCTCCCAACAGAAGATAGGCTCCGGGCGTGTCTCAATGCTTTTTGCACTTGGAGATATCTAAAGATGCTTCCTGGCTGTTAAAACAAGTCATTTTACCCGGGTAATGTAACTTGCTGATCTCTTGAACAGGAATATGGGAAGGCTCAGAACTGATTTGCCTTGTTCTATCAGTAATTTATTCCAGAGATCACCACTGCGTATTCACAGCTCTTTTCCTTTGATGTCAGAGCTGTGAGTTTCAGGAGATGCTGCGCTCCTGGAAAAGTAACGGGGGTAGTTGAGCAGGTCACGTTTTTCAGGAGGCAGGCACGGTGTGCGGACACCTCGCGCGAGGAGGGAAGCCCGGCACGCTGCAGGAACAACCGGTGAAGGCGCAGCTTGGGATGCGCGGGGCAGTACTGCAAAGCAATCTTGTATTAATTCGTTCATTCCTTTCAATATACGTCCTGACACAGTGAATTGTCACCGTTGTGGTACTGGGTTTGGGACTAGAGCCGTGGTGGTAGCTTCTGTATCGTGTTTTTATGTAACGGGGCAGCTTGCATGATTGAAATGTCTTGCGAGGCCGTGTGTTTTCTCAAGCATACCCAAATGGGAACTGAGCTCACTGAAGTTTTGCGTGCTTACAGATGAGAAACTAGATCTCAAAGAAAGGCTCTAATGAAGCTTTATAGCCCAGCTTTTTTAAGAGTTTGCCTTATGCACCCTCTTTTTTTTTTTTTTTAAATTTTACAGAGTATTGCAGGCTGCATTTAATTCTCTCTGTTGTATGTACTGTGCAATCACACTTCTGTTCCACTGATTACATTAGCAGTGATCGTTTATTGTTCTTGCATCCTGAAGATACTACATGAAATTAATTACTCTGTATCTGTGCTTTGATCCAGTATTACTCAAAGGCATATTGGGGGAATGTAAAAAAGATTAGTTGATGAGGAAGGCTGTAGCTGTTATTGTTTTTTATTGTTGACCATGAAGAAAGCTGAATGCAGAAATTCCCGTGTTTAGTAACTGTAAATGTAAAGCGGTTCCAAGAACTGAGTGGACTGCAAAGTAGGGGGGAAAATATGTTTCTAATCTAATTTAGAGCAATGACCTATTTTTCTTACACAGATGATGATGATGATATTAAACAGCATAAATACCTTTTATTAAAAAAAAAAAATGTTTTTTTTCTTTTCTGTCAATGTTATCCTAGGATAGGAGGGCAAGACTTAGCTAGCGGCCCATATTCCCTCTGCATGATTTTGTTTTTGTAAATAAAAGCTATCACAACAGTTCCTGTGTGAAAATAGAAATATTTTGGCTGTTTTTAAAAAAAAAAAATTGGTTATTCATGCTGTTTCCTTACTATGATAACAAAAGAAGAAAGAAAAGATGAACTCTTGCTAGTGTGTACCTTGTTCAGTGTATAAAAATAATCCAAGTGGTTCTCACAATTCAGGAAATTGTAGCTTTATTCTGTACCATCTGGAAAGAAAAAAAGGATACAATAAAGAATTTGCAATAGCCAAAGATTAAAAAAGACTTTTTTGGGGTGCAGCATTGTAGCTGCTTTATTGTGGACAGAAGTGTTCTTCAACCTTTTAAAACATGAGCAGTGTAACTCATTCTCTAGACAAATCAGCTTTCCACACGGAGTACAGTTTGGAGATCTTAATCAGTCTCGTTGCTGTCCTCTGGCTGGTTTTTTGGGGGGGAAGGGAGGTGCTAAATCTTTCTTTAATTGTGGCATGCAGGGGTGGATTGAACACTACTGTCGAGGGCCTCTCCACTGCCAATTAGAGAAGAAGTTGTGGAAAGCTTATGCTTTCCACTTCTATAAGTGAAGGTCCTTCTACTTACAGATAGGATTTGGTAGAGCTACACAAGACAGCATAAGAGTGTATTTCAGATTATTAAGTAAGGCATGAGGGACTTTTTATCTTACACAAATGTGCTGCATTTTTATAGATTTAAGACATGTTAATTTCTGAGAATTAATTTCTCCTAACTGTATTATTTCTGAGTGATAGATGTCTCACAGTATTTCTTAATTCAAGAGGTAAACTTTTACCTCTTAATTGTATTTCTGAGCCTTTAAGGCTGCAGCTCTGAAGCTGAAGTTTCTGTAATTAGCTATTTCCTAGAACCTGGATAATTATGGTGCTTATATGTTTTGCCCTCAGCTTTAACTTTAAACTTGTTTGTAGATTCTGATTTCAGAAGGTCTCACCAAATGTAACTTGTTTGCTCCACAGGACCGAGCCCAAAATCTTAATGAGCGAAGGACAAGTACAACCACCCTGACAGTAGATGTGCTCGATGGGGACGATTTGGGACCAATGTTTCTTCCTTGTGTCTTGGTGAATAATACTCGTGACTGTAGACCTCTCACCTACCAAGCGAGCTTGCCAGAACTGACTGATCCTGTAAGTCCTCTTGATTTTTTTGCAAGTTTTATATGTTCGTTTTGCAAGCAACTGTCATCTTTTTCTGCGGACACAATTGAGAACTGTAACTAGAAAGGTCATGTGTGCTTTATGCCATGTTTTATGTGCTAAACAAAAGAGAACCAAGATGAGAGATATGTAGAAATAGATGGTGAAATTCTAACTTTGATACAATGCTCATTTACTACAAGGACTGAGTCTTGCTGGAATTCGGTAAGTTGTGGAATCGCTTTTCCTGATATGTCCATGTTTTGATCTCGAAATATCCTGGAGAAGCACTTTTGAGTAGGGACTTGACATGTTACTCCATTCAGGATTGTTACAGACCTCAGGAGAAAGTTTTTTTGTTTTGTTTTGGGTTGGTTGGTTTGGTTTTTTTGGAAGAGGAAGCATTAGTCACTAGTCCCTGAAGAGCTTATTTGTTGCTGTTATCTGGTTTCAATCAAGAGGCACTAAAGAGCAACGTGTGTTTATCCCATGTAGATGCCTGTACTAAGCGTGTCAGTTAAAACATCCGTTAGGGTGGGGATAAAGGTCAGCGTAAGGCTCGTTTCACACTGGAATGTGCACACTGAATCACAAAGGGAAGGGGTGGGAGCTTCGTCATTTCTTGATGCAAGGTGGTGCCAACTCCCCCCCCTTAGAGGAGAACTGCTGCTTGGTATAATGGAGATGTGCACCTCTGTCCTGGGTGAAACAGAAATATGAATTTCTTAATGGGTATTGATACCTTTGATTCATGTATTTGAGAAAATAAAAAGGAAGAACCAATTGAATCACTGGGTATTACCCCACCCAATTGACATTGATATTAAGATGACATTAAGATAATGTTAACTATTGACATGAAGATCATGACTTCCCTTGTTCAGTGCAGGGCACTCTCTGTCCTGCTTCCTCCCACCAGGAGAGGGGGGAGCTTGAGGCTGTAAGTGTGGAGGTTCCTGCTATTCTCTGCCCTATTCGTCTTGCCCTCCTGTGTCTCGTAGTCTTTTGCCAGCCCACGTTATGGTTTCCTGCTTTGTCTGGCCTCACGGTCCTGCTGCAAATATGCTTGAGCAGGGTCACCACTGCCGCCACCCTGCTTGGTTGATTCAGATGATACTCTTAGCGGCTTTCCAAATCTCTCACAGTTGTTTTATTCATTTTAGGACCAGTGGAAATAGTGTCTATATACAGCCGTTGATCAATTGCTTCTGCACAGGTTATCAGTACAGGCTCTGGTTTCATAGCCAGTACAGTCTCAAGGAGGTGAGGCAGGGCTTATTGTAATCAAGTTGTGTGATCAGTGGATCCATCCCACTGGATAAGGGAGGGCTAGAACAAGTTTCAGGGAGGTGGTATAAGTCCATCTGGACCCCTTGGCAGACTTCTGGGAGAAGACTGGGTCTTAAGGGCACATGCACCTCCAAAGGAGGTGATTTCTCCCTACTGGAGAATGTCCTCCTAACAACTGCAGCCTGATTTATAAGGTGTAGCAAGACTGGAGCCTTGATATTCAGCTTGTAACAGCAGCAAATCAGTTGTGAAAGGGAAGGGGAGAGATGTTCCATATTTAACCTTGTTACATCGATTTACACATATATCTCTTCCACCCCCCCCCCCCCCCCAGTATTTGATAACCCTTTGTAACTGTGTGAATAAATGCTTTTACTTTAAATTTTACATTAATTTGGCTTTGGCTTAGTGTCATTTGAAGGAAACTGGGTAACCACAAGTTATTCTCCAGCTGAGTATGAAGCCTCATCAGGGTTACTAGGGCACCCAAGCTATGCAGGATGACAGAGTATGACCTGGTTTTATCTGCACAGATCTGATAAGAGTTCCCAGTGCAGAGGCAGGTGAAGCAGAAATTATTAATTACAGGTGTTTGGTTTTTATCTGGTTACCTTAAGTTATAATGCAAATCATACAATTTTCCTGATACAGCTCTCACAAAATGGAAGGAGTCCAGCTCTGTATCCATTCCTGCCCTTGGTCAGGCACATACGCCACGCTGGAAGACAAAGCGGTGTCTGCCAAGGAGGGTGTCTAGGCTAGGAAAAATCTGACTGATGATTTAAGTGCCGAGTTGCAAAATGTATTCGTTTAACTTCCTAAGCTACAATCTGTTGAGGTGTCAGCTTTTTTTGTTTGCTTTTTGGCTTTTTTGCGTCAAACTGCACCTTGAGAAATCTGATCTATGAAATGAGAAACCAGTTCTGTTGATAAACTACCAGCTATTAACTGTTTATCTCTTTGTAGCACTGCAGCTGTTTTGATGAACGTAAGCAGAAGAAGGATGTTTGAACTCAAAGTTTTACCTTGGTACCTCAAATATGTACTTGACTTATAAATTGTAATTCATTTAAAAGATACGAATGGTACCTAAAAAGGTTCAGCTAGTAAACATATGTATTACATTTGTCCTGCGAACAGCAGTATAATAAAATGCAGAGAAGCCTGACCTGTCTGGACTAGCCAGGGGCTGACAGCGGACTCATGCGACGCGCTGATCTGGCAAAGCAACCAGGGCAGAGGACCTCGTTCAGAGAGAGGTTGGAGATTTCTAGTGCTGCACCACGTAGACCAGACCCATCTGAGTCTGTAAGGCTGTAAGACTATAACTGCGATGTCAGGTTATATAGAAGCTGATAGTGACCAATATACCCCTCAGAATGATTTATCTGGAGTTTCTTGCACCAGTTTTGTTTTTTATTTTAAAGGTTAATCTTTCCTACACTGTAGGTGTTGAATCTTCCAATGGATGGAGCAAATAGAACAGAATGCTGTTGGCTGAAGTTTTTTTAATCGTAGCCACTACATAGGCTAAAGGACTGTTTTTAGTCCAATGTTGTCATTTTTTTAATTTGCTTTTTAGTTTTTCAATGAACATGAGAAGGAATATTAATGAATCTAGAACAAAGAGCATTGAAGTATGAATTATTCAGAAGCAGTATCTTGAAAGAGAAGTCCTGCTTTACAGGGCAAGATGCCTACTCAGCTGATATAAAAGTAAAGAATTTAATGTAACTGGTAAGAGTAATACTTTTGTTCAGTTTTGCACGATTACTTATCTCCATCCATGAATTTACTGAGGTAAAAATCGTATTTCCTCTCCAAGCTTCCTTCCCTTAGATGCTCTACAGCAGTTAGATACATTGGCAATGAAGGATCTATACAGCGTGTGCTTTGTTTATGGTCTTTGGCTGGCGGAGATGGAAGAGGCCAGCAAAACTAATGCATCTCTTTGTTACCAGAGAAGCAATTTATTTTCCTGAAGAACAATATCAAGGTTTACACCATGCCTTCTGAGAGTTGGTCTGACTCATGGCAGTATTAATATTACTAAATCTGCTCCAGGCTGGGCAGAGTGCTGTATAATTACTGTTATACACTTGTAAAAACCTGTTTTGCATTTCTGCCGTTTGCACAGGTGTAAATTCCCCCAAAGCTGCAGCTCTTCCAAGCAGAGCCAAGGTGTGCATATAGAATGAAATGTCGTGGTAGTACCTTCCCGGTCAGCCGGGCGCTGCCTGTAGCCGACTGAACTTTGCCACAGGGTGCAACGTTCTTCATTGGTTTTGTGAGTGTCGCTTTTGCAGTGCCACCGATGAGCTACTGTAATTAATTGCTGTGATGGCCTCATTAGGTCTAGGGTCACAGCTAAGGTCGTCTAAACATCAGTGTCTCTGGTATCAAATGGTTGTGAGGTGCTTTTGCAGCTTTGTAGAGGAGGCAGAAACTCATAGTTTGGAGTAAACAAACTTTGGATGTTTTTATAGCACGTGAGCTATTCTGAATGCTTAATCCTGTGGCAGGTGAGTGGAAAGCGAGGACTAAAGTGCCTCACCACTGCCGAAGCCCGGACACAGGGCTAAGTCAACAGCCTGTAATCCACACCTTAGATAACGTATTGCTTCCCTCGGCAGTTATTTGCTTCTGAAGAGCTACCTGTTGAGTCTGATTCAGCACCCGTGACAGTAACGCAGTAAACTGCTTTACAAGTTCCCAGACCAGGAGGGAAAAGAAACAAATCTGCTGAGTTTTGAGGTCTCTAATAATAATTGCAAAAATTATCATCTTGCAAAAAAAAGACACCAAAGCCCATGGTAAGACAGCATTCAAAGTCATTGTTTGAAGTTCTGTCTCATAATACATGCGCAAATCCTTTCACTTCATTTCCTCTAGGGGAATGCAAAGTACAGCTTCGGTGTTGTCTTACAATGAGCTCGCAAAAACCCTTTCAAAAATTCAAGTTCCACAAGCCAAATATATTGCCTTATAACACAAGGAAAAACAATGTCTTCGCTAGATGAAAGGATGCATGTATGAACCTCCTGTGTCTGCTAATTGCTCCATACGCTTCTGTGTGTGTTCCCTAGTTGTCACCATCCTACCTTCTCTCTGGGAATGAATTTACTGTTAGAGAAATTTCAGTTTCCCAGAAAACCTGTGTTGTTTCTTGGTTTGGTTTTTTTTTCTTTTTTTCTTTTTTCTTTTTTTCCCTGTCGTTGTTGTTACATAGTTTTATATTTATCTTAGTGTTTCTGTGTCTGATCAAATCTGGTAAGTAATTTTTTTCCCATTGTCTCAGGAAGATTTCAATAAATTAGCATTTATTATCAGGATGTGCAAGTTGTTAAATGGAGTTAAAAAAACATAACCTCATGAATGTCTCATAACATTGGAAAGATAAGTTCTGTTTCCTCTTTCCCTTCAGTCTGTTCCTGTCATGCTCACTTTGTGAAGGTTTTGTCCATTTCTGTACTCAATGTTTTCCATCATCATGCAAAGAAGAAAAGCCAATTAGCAGTAAAATATAGATTAAGTTTATTTCATCAGTTGCTGGACTAGTTTTGCAACAAACAGATTCGTTATCAGGTTCCGTAGGGTAATTATCCGTCCACATGAACACCTTTGAGGCTTTCTTTGTACTAACTCAAGATTCAACACTTCAAACACCTAGCTGCATTATGAGACATTGCTTATTAATGCACCGCCGATGTATCTTTCTACATGGAAAGTATTTATTTCTGTACTAATTATCCTCAGTATCCTTAGGAGTTGTGTCAGCAGGGACGTTACAAAGTCTGTGGGCTCAGCTGCCCTGTTGAGCAGACTCAAGGAGATGGCTCTGAGCAGAGGGCTGCTGGATGAAAGGCAAAAAAAAAAAACCCCAAAAACATTCTCTGCAGAGCAGTGTGGTCGAGGGAGGTAAAAAAAGACATTGAAGAGCAGGAAGTGCCCTTAGAAGCCCTCAAGCTTTTGTTAGCAAGAAGGACCTCTTTAATTAGAGTAGTTTGGATTCAGGGGAAGAAAACTGAACTTTTAAGAGGTGGTGGTGTAATCCTGCTGGTTAAAAGCCTTGCTTGATCAGTCAGGGGGCGAGTCCTCCCTGAAGAGCACTGCGTGCATCCATAGTTTTGAAACTGTGGAAGCTGCAGACTTTTGATGGTAAGGTGAAATGAACGGTTTTGTTCTACTGTCGCAGAAATCAAGAGTTACGGTATTTTTTTATTGCAAAGTTAGGTCATTATATATTCTGTATTAAAACCGAGCAGAGTCTTTTCACTTCAACAAGCTCCTTCCCCGCCCCCTCAAGGAGAAAGGTTTTGAATACTTCATGCAAGGGACAAAAAAGTTCCTTGACTTTCATATATGTGAAGCGTAATAAACCATCATAATATTAAGAGTTGTGGCTATACAGTAAATTCATAAAATCCTCAATATATCTTGACAGAAAGTAGGTCTTACTTGGAATCCAGAGTCACTTGAAGAGTTCCCAGTTAGCAGTGAAAAATGTGTTTTGCATCAGACTGATAGTTACGTCAGAAATGACAGGTGCTTTTTAAAGCTTGCACTTTATCTTTTCCTTTCTTGCAGAAACTCTAGGGGCAATCACAACAGTTTTTCTCCAAGCCATTCCCCATTCCCTTACAGCGTTCTAGCTCAGCATCACAGGGTGACGTGCTGTACCAGTTGCAGTAAAATATCTTTCATACCGCCTTCCCTGGTGTATTGCTGTTTGGCAGTTACTTGCATTTGTTGCTTGGGGAATTGGGAACTGACCCTTTGTGGTACCTTCTGGGCACCATCACCTATTGCAGAAGGGAGACTGCGGGATGTGGAGGAAGTGGGTTATTCTCTGGGTGTGAGAAATGGAAATGCCGTGGGAGGGAACGGAGGCTGCAGCAGTACAGGAAAGGCTAGTTGCGTTGCGGTGGAGAGAAAAAAGGCGTTTGGTGGAGGACTGAAGTCATTGGACACTTCATAAGTAACCAGGTTTAATCAGCTCTGGACAAATCGGTTCTGTGCTTACTATGGGGAGCTAATTAACATTGCAGAGGATGTGCTGGTTTTTCAGTACTTCTGGGCTTGAGGATGACAACCACTTAACAATTCTTTCTAAAGTAATTTTTTTGCAGTTCCTTGCTATCTGACTGTACAAATCCCAATTCCGTCCAAACAGAAAACCTCCTGGAACTTTCTCTTAGAGATACGTTAGTATAAAACTTGCTGCAAAACAAGTAATGTCTGGAACTTCTGGAAACAGCATCTCCCCATCTTAGTTATAACGGCAGGTATTAGTCACAGAATATAAAGTTCATAAAAATGTTCTCCTTTTTTTTAAGTGGTGGTTTTGTTTTGGTTTTTTTTGGGTTTTTTGTTTTTTTTTTTTTTTTCTGTGGGAAATACCTACCCACATAAGACATTTTATGCCAGTATCTACCATGCAAACTAAAACCAAATAACCTTCCCTGAGGTTTGAGAGAAACTTGCTAGTTCAGCCTGGGCTTCCATACAGATGCTAACTAAGAATTTTATGGCATTGAAACACAGAGTCTTCATAATTTGGCAAATGCAAAATTTAGTCTGAGTTGAAATGAATATGTGTGGTTAAATCAACTTTAATAAAACCTTTCAACGTGTAAGGAAGCAGCCTCTTTTACCTGTGTGAAGTGTAAAATCTCAGAGAAAAGCAGGAGTGCTTACCCCTGATGAAGGTGGTTTCTTTCTTGCCTTATCTTCCAAGCGTGACTGCCTAAAGTCAAATGTGCATGGGGGTGAATTTACCCCTACTGACAGTCAAACTTCCGTAAAGCTAAAAAATCAAGTTAGATTGCCAGTTTTTCTTGCCAAATCATTTTTTTCTTGGTTAGATATGGCACATGTAAAACTGCAAATGTTCATGGCTAATTTAGGAAGTTGTTAGTTTCTGAAGCAGTTGTATCTCAATATGCCTTTTTTTTCTTTGCCTCATTTTTACTAAGATTCAGAATCTTTTCTTGTAACATGGTAAAAGAGGTTTGCCAGCCCTTGGCTTACTCTGCCTGTATAGTCTTATGAGATTTAATTGCATCAAGCATCAGGAAATTATTTGAGATTTAATTTGTTTCTAATTATTCCTTTCTCGGCAAAATAGATGCTATCCAATTTTTGGGACTGATGCTAAATGCTCTTGTAGGGGGTGGTATTTACACTTCATCCTGGAATTAGACCATGATTGAGCACAATTATGTCCGCTGGCATAATTGAATGTTTAAAGTGTGGCTTGGGTTTGTGGCTTGCAGAGAAAATGGAGCTTTTATCATTAGTGGATCCGCATGCTTCTCTTTATACAAATATTTTTGGTAAGGAAAGAAGTGACGTTGCATTTTGAATAGGCAGGGTCCAGCTCTGCAGTGGTACCTGGCATTGAGACTTTGGCTGAAATTGGAGGTATGCCGGGGCGCTCCAGGAAAGCCGATGGGCTGCTGATAAGAGACATGTCTTGCTGCCTAGCCCAGGAGATATGCTCTGTCTCTCTCTTGCATCATCGTCCTTTGTTGTTTTTCCCCTCCATCTGCTTCTTTATCTCTTCCTGTGTTAGGAACTGATCTTAGCTTTGAATTCAGATATGCGTTTCTCAGTAATCAATACATGGGACGCAACAAATTCCTTATTAACTGTGCTGTGTTCGTCTTTGTCTTTAACTACGTTCATGCTGCCTGAGGATCTCTCTTACATTTACCAATAATGAACCCATGGGTTCTTTGTATCTCATCGTTTCAGGGCTTGATAAGAAAGAGAAATAAGCATAAGCATGCTTTGTTTTTAAATAAATCTTTAGTTAAGAAGATCAACTTCTAACAGCTATTATTTTAGAGTTTCTATAGAGCCTATACAACAAACGATTAAAGGTAAAAGCTTATATTTTGTTTAACATTTCTGCAACTATTCTCTACTGAATGTAGTAGCCCCAGAGCATAGAAACTCAGGCCTCTCGTACACTGTAGCCTGGGCTGTTAACTTCTTTTTATTTGCTGTATGCCCATGTTGTCTAGCTTTCTGCATTAATTCTCATATTTAATGCCATAATCATTTTGCCTTTTCTTCACAAATACTCCTGTTTCTGAGCAAACGTTAGACAAAATAGTGCTGGCAAATCATTATTTGCTACTAAAAGGTTTATGTACTTTCTTATCTGTATATTTTATCCTAGAATATTTATTTAGAAAAGCCTGGCAATTGGTGTTAAGTAGACTAAAATCTTTGGTGAAAGCACGTGCTGTCAACAGTTGAGCTATAAAACGAATGAGTTCCTGTGTATTTACTAGCCAAAAACTATTTGGTAGACAGGCCAGCGGTGTCACTTCAGCCATACTACAGGAACTAACCAGAGAAATGCTTTGAACATGGGGGCTGTATCTATACGTTCTTGGGTTGTTGCTTGTTCAGTAAGTTAGAAAAGAATGTGTCTCGTGTCTGAGGCTTTGAATAGTCCCTTTGCCACTGGCTGAAAGATGAGCAAATTGACCCATTTTTCAGATATTAATTTTTCATTAGCAATTTAGGTAAAACCTGAAACTCGGATTAGGAAAGGGAAAATGAAGATTGATTTTTGTGACATGTATGCATGCAGTTGTCAGTGTATTTTCTTATTGAAAAAGGCAAATTGTTATGGCCAAGTTATTTGCGGTATAGTTGAGCAGCAGATAGCAATTTTTCTAATTAAATTTAAGCATAGATGCATGATGAACTGATAGGCAACCTTCAATTGCTTTGGAAGTTGGAAAGCAATTCAAAAGCAATGATAAAATCCTCTCTGGGGTGCAGTTTCCCCTTTAAAGTTTGTGGATAAATGTTTCGTTTGCATTTTTTTCACTCTTTTCACTCTAATTGCGGACATACAGAGGTCACCAGATTGATACCAAGTTCAAGGTAATGGACAGTGTTAAATAAGCAGTAGCGTTCGCAGTAGATTTACTAGCATAGGTTTTTTTTATAACTTGATATCGGTGATTTTGAATTAACTCTATGGAAATGACTCAGCAAAGTCAAAATGGACAGCTTTGATAAGCTATTGATTATCTGCTAGTGCATGATAAGGAGTCATAAAAAGTGTTTTAAGTCTTCCGTTATGGTTTTCCCCTATCTTTTCCGTTTTTGTGATTGATTGTCTGTCTCCCGTATGCCATCTCTTGATAAGTAGAGCCTTTTGTTCAAATGAAATGTCACTGAAAAGTAGTCAAGCATGAAAAGGTTAAAATTACAAAGATGTGATGTTACAGGTAATTAATTTTTATGTATTTGGGAGTATACCGAGAACTAATGGCTAATTAAAAAGAATCGTCAGTAACTTTAATACGTGAATACATGAACCTGAGAATTGTTTTCCATAATCTCTCTTAGCAGGCAGGCAAGCACTTCACGTGTTGATATATTGATCAGGCAGGACAGTCACTGTCAAGTATCTAAGATTAACTTGCGATTTTAAATATAGCTGTATTTCAGAGAGAAAAGTTAAGTTGTCTGCTTTTCACTTCAACAACAAACAAAACCATGCTTTTAACTTATAAAATGTGATGAATGTTTAAAGAAACCAGATGTTTCAGTTATTGAAAACACTGTTTCTGGTTGAGAAAATTATAGCAAGGCTGCAGAATAAGTTAATACAGTCTGAAAGATACTTTCCTGCTGGTGATTTTAACCAAGTTGCATTTCAGAAATAGAGTTGATGTCTACGGGTAGGAATAAAGTGATATGTCACAGTTTGCTCTGAGTACGGGAAGCTTGCTTTAAACGTGGCATTACTGTGGTGGAGATCTTGCCTCGTATGTTTGGTACGTACCGGAAAAAGAGGGGAGGACAGTGAATTTCTATTAATTGAAAGATAGAACAGGAAGACGTGGACTTTTTTTATAATGTGAAAAGAGAATTGCTTGAGCATGATTTACGTACTCTAGGTTTTCATTACTACTAATCTTTCTTAAAATGCATAAGTGGAGGTTTTCAGGGAAAAAGGATCAAGCTTGACTGAAAACTGAGAAGTTTAGGACAATATACAGTAAAAAATGAAATAGGAAAAGAAAATATGAGTGCAGATCATCTTTGAAGTTGTGTTTGGGGTGAGAGAAACACATTTTGTTTATTGCTAGGACTGGGTTATCAAGTGACCCGTGATACAGGCTCTGGGGCTCCCTGACTGGCGCAGGGGGAGCAGGACTCTGGTAGTTCACCAGAGACCCAGTCTGGGCTGGATATTTGGCTGATGAAAACAGGCACATTTTCTAGGAATTTATCAAGCTGTAAAGTGAAATTTTAGAGAGTTAATCTCAAATCCGATTCTTTTAATTATCAAGAGTAAGGGGGGAATAAACTGGTAAAAATGACTGATTTTATCATATACGTAATTTTCTTCTTTTTTCCCAAGTATGGAAATGTTCCATTAATTGCCTGATATTTATCATCATGGTTAGTAACTTACTGGGAACACTAATGGCAAAATGCTCAATTCTTACAGCTTTGTTAGAAGCTGAGAAGAAAAAGGATCCTGATTTTGCTTGGAAAAAGTAACTGTGGAGCTGTAATTAGAAATAATTTCCTTTCAGAAATGAAGATGATCTGCTTTGATTCAAACTTTGGTCTGGTACATCAGCCACGTAAGCCAAATACGTAAAATGTTGGAGAGAGATCGCCAGGTTTCCTGGGTGGGTTTGATGTGTGCAATAGTACAGGTTCACTAGCGTAAACCACCTTCTTGTGGTAAACCAATGCCAAAAATCTGTTCAATTAATGAAGTATAAAAACTGCCAAACACCCTAGTCTCAGTTGAAAAGATCTTGCTGTTTCATCTTATTGGATTCTTTGTTTGTTCTCCAGTTTTCATTTTAAAGTTTGTTAGAAAGAAGGAAAAAACCTCACCTGCCTCATAACAAAGAAGACTTGAGCGTAATGTGTGAGATCACACAGCTTACAAAAATAGTTATGTGAGGAGAGTAGAAAAGTGCGATTCCTCACGTTTATGAGATGTCCCACAACCTGGGGTTTGAAACTGTCTTGCTTTCTGTGATGGCATTAAGGGATTTCAGATACAAAGCGATTGAGCCTTTCTCTCCTCAAAAACTAGAGCTTCAGGAGAGGAAAGAGTGCCTGAGAAAGTACCATCCCTGTCTCGGTCTGAGCTCCGGTCTGTATCTTGAATATACAATCAACTGTTTGTGATTTAATTGCTGCCTTGGATATTTGCCATAACAAAAAAGCCACTTTCACAATATGTACGTCTGTTTTCTATTTCATAAAACCGTGTTTGTTATGGCGTGAAGTGGAGCTATTGTCGAAGAGGAAGCATATGTATTCATTTATTTGATCCTTAAATGTCATTTAGAAACATTTAAAGGTTTTAAATGTTGACATTTAGACAAAATACTTCTGTCGTGATGCTTTATCAGTGAGCTTCACTTCAGAAAAATTCTCATCTATGTTGTAACACTGATTCTTGTAGACATAATTATCATTTCAGTAGCTAGGCTATCCTGTTAAACTGTAAACTAGTTCTTCATTAAGGGTCAGGAAGAAAGATTCCTCTTTTCAGCTTATTGTCACGATGCAGAGGGTGCAGACTATATTAGTTCTTCAGTTAATCAAATCATGATTCATCAGTTAAGGTTTTGCAGATAAGTGCAAGTACACTTGCAGGTAATAGGAGATAAAGTAGCAGAGGAGCTTCCACTCTGGGGCAGAAGCGTTAACCCTCGGAGGCTGCGGGAGGCACTCCGGGTGCTGCTTCCCTTTTGATCACCACAAAGTCCTGTCGTCCCACTCCGAAACAGGGCAGCAGGATTTGCTGTCACCGTCTTGCCAGCAGCTGTGTGGCATTCCACGCCCGAGAGCACGTGGTTTGGCGCAGATTTCCTCGCCAGGCTTGGCATTCACGGTACGGCTCTGGCTAGCAACGTGGGTATGGCAGCTCAGAGCTCACCTTGGGCTGCTCTCCCTGGTTTTTTGGTTGTCCCTGGTCTTTTAAGACTAACTTGGGAGTCTCCATGGTCCACTGCAGTCTGCGGTAGAGATGTGCCCTCGTTCTATTTTGTGTTGTTGTCATGTTCCCAAGGCAGTGTTTGCCCTGGAGAGGCCAGCAGCCTTCCCGGCTGTGCCGTCCACCTTGGGATCACACCGGGGAGGGAGCAGCCAAAGGAGCCTTGTTCTCCCAGTCCAGCAGCTCAGTTTTTCCACGGTGCCCTGACCCCTTGTTTGAAATGTGAAGAAGCCAGAGAGAATGTGCTGTGCCATGCCATGCCAAAGAGCGTTTCCCTGCCTCCAGCCGTGGGCTTGCACAATGCAGCACAGGGCAGGGAGGGGGCAGCCCACTGTCACCATTACCAGTGTGATTGCTTGCCTCTGCTCTGTGCTGTTGACAATGCTTCTGTAGCAAACCTTGCTGAAATCCTAGCAGTCTTTCCTCTAGAGCATGAGGAAATTCATGGTGAGCTGGAACGCCCTCTTCTGAAACAAGATAACGTGGTTAGTCTGCATTTGGCTCTGCATCAATACGTCCGGCAGTACGGCAGTGCTCAAATTGAAGCAGCTCATGTGGCTAGATAGGTAGGAGTTTGCTTTGTAAATAATTCCTGCTATTTGTTCGGAAGAGTATTGGGATTTGAGAAAAGAAACATTTAAATGTAAAGTTTCACTATGCCTTAAAAAGATGCGAGGAGGAGCTTATGGATGAAGTATGCGAGCATGCAGGTTGCATGTGTACGTGCACACATATATCCGCACAACTGCACATATTTGTTGAAAATTAAAGCAGCCAAAATACACCTAAGAAAACCAATTTTTTTCTCTAACCTTCAATGTAAAAGTGGCATTAATGCCACTGTTAATGTTACCATTAAAGCAGTGTAGTAAAGTGGTTATAATAATGGTGATATAGAATTTGTAGCTGGCTCTGGGCACAAAAACACTACCTGAAATTATCTCTCGGCAGAGTGACAGGGTGACAGGGTGACAAACTTTAATGAGAAAAAGGGCAGTGGTGGATACAGTTTGAGTAAAGTCAGGTGTTAGGTAGTTGCAGCTGACATTCCCATGCCTGAACTAGAAAAGTGCCCATGTAGTTGCACCCCTGTGTCAGCCTGACCGATGGGAACACTGCTTGACTGCAGATTCAATACTTCCAAAATTTCCTCTCCTATGGGACTTTTCACCTTGCTTGTTTCTTCAGGTGAGAAAATGGCTCTACCAAAGCAAAGTTCTCTGAAGGAAGATACTAAACGTGTAAATAAAAAGCCAAACCAACAACATTATCTTAATAAATTTGATGTGTAAAATGAATTAGTCAGGAGACAAAGGATCTGGGTGAAACACTGACCTATTCATTTCTATGTTTACCTTTTTTGGCATTTTAAATGAATTACTGTTTTGTTATGGGTTTCTTTGTCTAGTTTCATATAAATTCGTATAAGAAAGGTCCCACCAGTGATACTGGTTATACTTCCCCAAAGGGTTCTCCCACATTGCAGTTAGAAGCCCTGTCTTGAAAATTGATATATTTTTGTGTGTGTGTGTTCTGTGAATATTTTAGCCAAGGAAAACTTTTAACCCCTGTGGTGCCTGTAGCAAGGAGCACCATAGCATGACTGTATTTGGGTGAAGATCCCTGTTGTTCTGTGCATTTTGAGCCTGCCACCAGGTGATTTGGTTAGACATTCCCGAGCTGCTGGTCTGGAAGAGGCAGTGAGCGCTTGATCCTGTTCACGCTCTCTGTAACACACGGTTTTACAGACCTTTCACGTATTTCTTCTTCATCTTTTTTTTTAGCCTGAAACGTACTTGCAAAGCCAGAGTCTATGCCCTGCTTTTGGTCATTCCTTTGACCATAACTTCTCGTGCCTTTTTAGTATATTATATTGTGGCTAATTTTTCTAAAGGCATAGAGAAGCCATCAGCCTCTTCTCCTTAACAGTATCAAGTAAGATTAAGTCTTTGCAAACTCAGCGGAAATTAGCAACTGTTGACACAGCTGACAACTGTATTCCTTTTTCACCTCTGAGAGAAGTATGCGTTTAAAAGAAAACAAAATGGGGTTAGTATTTCACAGACTTTTGTATTGTGATGAAATTGCTCCTAGAAATGGGGGGGAAAAAAAACCACCTTTAAGTCATTACAGTACTGTTACACTGATCATTAAATATTTTCTATTTTTTGTGAATCTGTATCAAGCAGAAGTAGGTGCATTTGTCTTGGGTTTTACAACTTGGTTTTCTGCAGCCGTTCCCTTGCCTCATTCTGAATCCTGAACAGAAATCATAATCATAAACCTACCATCAAGAATTTGAAAGATAATCAGGGAAATAGACTTCCTAGTTTGTATGGAAAAAAGTGAAATGTCAAAAGGGAAATGTTTATTGTACCTTAATCACAGTCATCACATCGGAACAAGCAGAACCTCCCTAGTGAGTTCTTGCTTTTGCCTGAATTGCAGAGGAGATTATACCTGCGTTGCCAAGGCAGGAGACCCATTGCATAATGCATTTTGTTTAGTCTCCAGCACAGATTCTCTGTTGGAGACATTTTTTATGAAGCATGTCAGATACAGAAAGAGCAATTTAGTAAACACTCTAATCAGATCCTGACGAAATTCTGTTCTTTTTTGGACCTGCTGTTGCTGGAAGACATCATTGATAAAAATAGTCTCTGTTTTCCTCTTGGTCTGATTCATTATGCTATCTTGCTGCTCTTTCAAAACATTTTTTCCGCCCTCACAGGTGGCTTGTTTTTACAAATAAATGAAAGGAATTGTGTTTTTTGACAGCTTACTCTGTTAACAACATGATCTGTCAGGATATTTGAATTTCACAGTTTTCATTTTAGTAAACTGCATGAACATTGGACACAACAGAAAACTAAGAACGTAGCAACCATGGATTATATTGAACAACCAAATAAGGTGCTAAAAACTGTTTGACAACTACAGTGCTGAATAGGGAAAGCAGGTCCCTTTTTAATAATCAATCTCGCGTCCTAGTTTTTCCCTCAGTTAGTAAGACACCCTTTGTACCCCCAGAGAAGACATGAGAGGTTAATTCAGACATGTCAACCACATAAATTATCTGCTGTTGCTTTTTATCGGTGGCTTTTATAAATGAAAGTTAATTTCTTAAATAAACAGAAAAGTTAGATGTATTTTAAACTTGCAGGTCAACCCCCCATTATACTTACTTTCTGCTTATACATATGTTTGAACCGAACAATTTTTAACAATGATTTCATAATACCAATTTTACTATCGTCTCTTAATAGTGAGATTCCCCTGGATGGACAGTTATAACACAGTTCCTGTTTTACTAGCGGTATTGATAAAAGTGCCCTTTCACCCAAGTGCTACACAGCAAAGCTAATCTCCAGGAATGCTGCTCATATTTCATTTTTGTATCAAGCGTGGACATTTCACACAGTCTGGTTGGACTCTGCAACATCATCTGGTGGGAAGAAGTATTATTTTAACAGAGCATGAGCCTTCAGATGCATGTACAGCCTTGCAAACAAGTAAGAAGTATTGGTGAGGTGAATTGGCTGCAAATCTCTAGGGTTGACCAACGTAGATTTTGACGGGGTTGGTTTCCTCATGTAGGTTTGCTGTGTCTTGGGGAGCAGTTTCCGAGGCACAGAATTGTTGCTATATAAACCTGTTCAGCTCCTGTGACAATGTGATCAGAACAATTTTCTGCAGAGGATTTACTCTGCGTTCTTTCAGCTTTACAGTGTGTTTTAAATCTGTGCGTGGGGTTTTCTTCCTCTCTCTTTGTATTGACTTTCAGTTGAGATCTTAGACCAGAAGTTTGGTGTTCTGTGTTGCGTGAAAGAGGAGGGTCAGAAGATTCCATTCACCCTGTATTCCTGTACATCTTTGTGTCTCAGCCCTCGAAGAGTAGCATAGGAAATTCTGCAAACTCCTGATGCGAGGCACTGCCTCTCCCTGTGTTTGCTCACTGACCAAAGGGAGTGTCTGTAGGCACTTGCAGCTCTCAATGGGAAGGCAGGAAGAGAAGGAGAATGGTGAGATTTGACGTGACATACTCAATCTGACTAATGGCAAGTTTTTGGTAGTATCTTCAGCTGAATATACTTTTCTAGGGTGTTTCTTGCTTTTTGGATTTACTTCACTTGTTGGATAACTCCATGGAAATATTTTCTGCATTTTACTGACGTGCAAGTACTTTATGATGGATTTGTGTTCATTAGTGTTTTGTCACAGCCCTTGTTGTACTGGCAAAGCATCTGAAGCAGCAGCAAGAAACGATGTTGGAATGGTTTTGCAGTTCTTCCTGCTGTTTTAGTACTGTGTGTTGCCAATAGTGTATGCATTTTTGCACAGCATGGATATAACTCAGCTAATTTCCGATTTACAGCTTCTATTCTGATCTCACATGTTTCTCGAGAAAGCACAAGGAGAACCAGTGTGACCTTAATGAGTTGTCAATTCATCAAAAACTTTCTTGGTTTTATATTGTAGGGCTCTCTTTGAAGGGGTAACGTATGTTGCTTTACTAATATTTTCTATCCGGCAAAAAGCTTTTCACCCTTGTTTGCATAGAGATGAGAGTTCTGCTGTCTTGATCGGTAAATTCATCAATTAAGCTATGAGTGTGATGGGTGCTGAATGCCTCCAGGCTTTATTTGAAGTCCGTTGCGCACAGCTACAGCTTCTTAACTGGGAAAGCTGAAAAAATAATACTTCTCAGGGTTTAAAATGCTGCCATGAAATGTCTCCTGTTAACTAGTTGCGCTAATATTGACCACCCTACTCTGATAAAATACATGTATCTGTATTGGTTTCAACTGTGAAAGAAACGCAAGAAAAAACGATGGTTAAGTGCAATGCATTGTTTTGTTTTGGAAGATTTCATGTTGTCAATAAAAGTTATCATTCTGAAATACTCTACAGTTCTCAGCACCTCCTAGAAAATAACATGATACACACGAAAACGTGGGGAAAAAAAAGAACGCTGCATCTGTATGTCCACACAGTTTGGATGTTGCAAAGCATTATGTGCATCTTCCTTAATTTTGTCCAAAGCAGTAGAGACTATAAATTGTCAAACACAAGAAATAACCTGTGTGTTTCGGTGATTTAATCCGATTTGCCAAACTCTTTTTTATGTATTTTAACCTGACACCAGAGAGGCAGGGAACTCTGCTCTTATTTCCTTGAAAATCAGTGAGCCGCTTAATCGTTGCAGAATTCAGTTCCGTGTGTCCTTGGCTAGAAACTTGGGTGGCTGTACAGATTCAGGCCCACAGCTTGGCGAAAGAGGGGCGTTCTCGAGCCACACAAGTCCCTGACCTCCATTTTTATAGTTGAACTGCACTTGGTGCTACCAGTCAATAAAAATACCGGTGTTCCTCGGGGGTGTCAGCGCGTGCCGCTTGACACGAAGGCAGCCCAAGGCCTCGTGGGGTGATGGATGGTCTAGAAGCGGCAGCAGGGGAGCAGGGATTGCTGGCAGCTGGGAAAATGGGAGGGCAAGGCATTGGGTTTGCTTCCAGTTATTGACGGGGGATGCTGGTGCGGGGCGGGTGTGGGGTAGGGAGGTGGGAGAGGGTCGCCGCTGTGACACTTAGTAAATGTGAAGACTGAAAAGAAGAAAAAAGAGAGAAGTACTTGGAAACATAGGGAAAAAGATGAGGTTTTGTAATCTGTTGCCACTTCAGTGACATAATGTCATCAGTCTTGTAGTGTTGGAAGCAATCTCTGTTGTAACGCTGTCAGTTCAGCTGATGCAGATCAAAAAACGTATTTGCCATCATATGAAAAAGTATTTCTTAACCTCCCCCCAATTAATGAATATTATAATTGCTGAATCTGAATAAATTAGAATAAGCTAGTAGTTAGGAATTAGGTATGCTCTTTTCACAATTGAATATATGTTCTTATGTTCTCAGAGAAAAATGCCTGAAGAGACATTTTGGATTTTTCAATATTAGACAATTTATTGAACTCCTTACAGAAAATGTTTAACTGTTCAGCATTAATCATCTTATAAATGTCCTGCATATCTCCATGGAACAGATCGTGTATGCGTATGCGACTGCCTTAGAGCTCCTAGGACAACTGAATAGGTAACACAGGGTTTACTACGACTTAGGAAATGATTTTAAAAGAACATCAAGTAATTTGGCTAGACTGTGATTTAGGACATGTTAGTAACTCATATTACTGGGTAAAGGTCAGTTAACTGTGTGTCTGCCTAAGAAATACCACCACAAACCGGCAAATTGAAATATTAATGCAAGTGAACTGTCCTTTTTTTGGTGGATTGTTGCTCAAGGCACTGTGACGTATCTTATTGTGGTCAACCTGGAGTAATGCATATTTTCATGATGACCCTCCTTTTTTTTTTTTTTTTTTAACAGTCTTTGTGTATGTCATAATAACTTGGTCTTCTGTGTGACTTAGTGGGTAGAAAATATCTTGCCATGTTTGAATACAATAATAAATTTTAAAGATGTAGGTTTTGTCCCTTCCCTTAGTGGATTTCATGCAGGCTAATAGACATAGGAGCGCTGTGGGTGGGAATCTAAACAAAAGTTTGTGAACTCCTCCTTCTCATATGGTTTTATCTGTTACAGCAGTTGGTAATGTTTACTTCTGCCAGTGTGGTGGCCCTGACTCTGACTCCCAGGAGCATCTTGGGGCAGGCGGGTGGGAGCTGAAGTGGTTGCGAATCATCAAAGCAGCATCACCCCAGTTTGTGAACCTATGGCTGGTTCATGGTCTGTTGTCTTCAGTCATGTAAAAGAGAGTTCTTATTAATAAATGACCTGCTCACAAACAGGCAGTGTCCTAGTTCAGTAAGGTTAACTGTGTTTCAGTTTCTCAGAACGCAATCGTTTTTGTGGTAATAAGCAAAATAAAAAAAAAAACCACCTCTGTGCAGAAAGTCATGTTGTTGTTCTAACTCTAAAACTGTGTCATTTCCTCCATTTTCTTTCTTACCTTTCCCAGAGGAAGAAGTTCTCCGTAAACAGATAGGGTTGGCAGATTTAGCTTTGCATCTCAGGTAGACCACAGAAAAGATAGGAAATGTTTTTTTTTTTAAAGCAGAGCTATCCTCAGTATCAACTGTGCAACAATTACTATGGTCCCCGTCTTTAAAAAAAACATCTCTAAATTTGTAACTTATAGGAAGTACCAATCAGTGCTTTTTTCTTTTCTCATTTAATGCTCGGTACTTGATAGAATCAGTGCCTTGAACGAGCCTATGGCAACTTGAATTCAGCTGTATGTGATACAGCGTGGGTAGCTAATTTGAAATCCTAAATTGTTGCTCAGTTTTGCAGTTAGGTTCTGGTATTTCACAACTCTTATCATGTAATTATTTAGTAACAAAGAGACAATGTCGAGAGAACAGTGTTAGATACAGGGAGAACCGAGTTATTGACCTGAGAGGTTTTATGTCACTTAAAAGCTACTGTTCAATAATGCATGAAGTCGCTGTATTCTGGGGAGGTATCTGGGTAAAACTGTAGATATGCAGCATTAAGTTCAGCTCTAACGCCAAAGAGATTGAACCAGTTTTTATTTCATTAGCTTCAGGTAGAGTATTTCTGACCTGCATGGCTTTAAAAATCGGGAAGATGAGCTCCAGGTGAACATCTAAAGAAAGGAAGGTACTTTGTTCAGGTGAATGAGTTCCCTGAAGTTGCTCTTCTCTTGCTTTTCTTTATCTTCCTTATTAATAATTATTTAGCAAACCCTCTGTGTTGTTTTGGCAATGTGCTGGTTTTAAACGATTAGCAGTGTTTTTCCAGAGATGCAAGGTCCAAGCTGATATCTTCCAAAGACTTTGTGCAGTGCTGAGAAGCAATGTTTTACCCCCAGAAAGTGGATGAGAAAAATCTCAGGGGAGGAGGACGGTGAACAGAGTTCTAACTAAAGAACAATCAATCAAAAGTGTCCGTATAAAAAGGCAAAACCCCTCAGTTTCAGTTTTTAATCAAATAATTGAGTTATTGCATTTAACACTTAGGACATTTTACATATCTTTCTATTGAAAGTCTGGCAGTCATGGACATCTTAAAATGTTCTGAATAAAATAATGTAGAAGCAAAATCTTTGAAAAATAAGTAACTTGTAAATTAGTCACTTTTGTTTTATTATGCTTGAAAGCACAAAATGCCTGTTCTGCATCTCAGCTGTAACTTTTCTTTTAATTGTTGCACACTGTATTTCAGTCACCATGTGATGGTGAAGAAAATACATGTTTTTATGCAGATCCATAAGATACTGTTTGGATTATTGAATGCAACTGCAATCCTGAATTTATTAAGCTCCATGTTAATAAATAAATTAAATCAGTTGCTCCTTTTCCTCACTATCCTTAGTAGGAGCTTAAAATGGTCTTGCATGAATGCACGCAGAGGTTTATGGCTTCCTTTGCAAGTTTTGGAACTAGTCAGTGATTTGCAGTTTAAAGGTCTTTTGCTTTAGATTTTTTGATGTATTTTTCAGGTAAGAAAAAAAAGGGAAATTTCTGCCAGTCATTATTATTTTATTATTATCATATTTATTGTTATGTTATTATCCTACTTCGACATCTGTATTCTAGCCACGCGTCACCGTTTGCAATAGAGATATCAACCGAAAGAGTTTCACTGCGTGGTGAAGGTGTGTATGCTGAAACAGAAAAGCCGGTTTCTGGAGAAGGAAACATCAGAGACAAGCTCAGGTGGGGGTGGTGGTAGTCAGCTCCTGAATAAAAGCAAAGAGTTTTTGTGGTTGAAGTATGTTCAAAGATGTAAGCAGGAGTACTGGTGTCTGGAAGCTCAGTTTCTCTCCTTTCCAGGGAAATGTGGCTTTTGCCTTTCTACTGAATAAATAGGATTGTTTAAAACAGACCTGGCTCTATTATCGGTTTCTCTTCTGAACAGAAACAATTTGCAGCCAAATTTTGGCTAACCACCCAGGTCAAAGAGCAAAACATAAAAAGAGCGTAGCAAATGAATGTAAGCGTTTCCCAGCTACGCTAAATGCATTAAGACAGAGCATTTGAATTAGTATTTGCTTTTGTGGTTTTTGACTTTTCTAGCCCTTTCGATTTTATAGCAGTAACTTCAGATAATTTCCAGTTGTCTTTCCCATCTTTCCCATGACAGAAACTCGATGCTGCTGCTTTTTGAAGTGTGTATCGTTTGATGACTGGGGTAGGCGAATGGCACAGTTTTATGACATTTGTCAATAAACATTATTTTATTCACTGATCCATTTCATAATGAATTATGAGAGCTCTTTCTGTTGAAAAGAGCTGAGGGAAAGGTTCCCAGTGCTCTGTCCTCACACCCCCTAAGCAGTCAAGTGTTGTTTGATTTCATTGAAAAGGAGGATCATTTTGACTCATCAACCTCCCAAACATAGCTGAGAAGATTCTCTGTGTAAGAGTAGTGAGAGTTTTGGTTGGTGGCTTTTCATAAAAGGACTGAATATGTACAAGGAAAACACGAAAAAACTTGAGGCACTTGATTAAGTATGCGGCCTTCGGTGATTAAAATTGCAGTCTTTTGCAGGTGACCCTCATTCTCTCTACTCTGAATAAGTGAGTGTAATCTGTAATTCTTCTTCCTGTGCTCTCCCCCATGTTTCTGAGGTGACGTGGGAGTGATCCAAGCAGCTCCGGTCCTAGCACAGGTCCCTGTGGATCTCCCCTCTCCCTAAGGGAACTGAAAGCTTACTTCTGCTCTGCCTCACATCTCTTAACCTAACTGTTTCTGGATACACAGATCTTGGCTTGTTTTCTGTCAAGGCCAAATTTCCTTGAGAGTATTTTCATAAGAGAGCTTGTCAGAGTTGGCTGGAAGTCTACACGCGCTGTATCAAACGGTTCTGTGGTATCCACGTGCCGGTGATTCCTGCAGGGAAGCACAGTAAGTTTGAGAGGCTGGATTTCCCTTTGCAGAAAACCACACTCTCCCTGATGTATTGTGTTTATTTATGTGTTTGCTCAGACCATTATTATATCATCTGCTAATTTTTCCGAGTACAAGCCTCAGGCTTCATGGCGGTATTCCCCTGGGTCGCCCTGGGACCCTTTTATTTTTGGTATTACGTTTGCCACCTGCTGTTCCTCAGGTACCAAAGCACTTTAAAGCAGGAAATTACATAGCACAGCAACTTCATACAATTCACTTTTGCCTTCCTTTAGAAACCCGTTTGCTCTTGGCCTCGTGTTACTCTTCATTTGGCACGTCAGCCCATAATGGCTCTGAATGCTATGATTTTTTGCGGGACCTGCTAGGCATCCTGCATGGAGAAAGTGCTGGCACGGGGGGGACCCATCAGAGTCCTTTCATGGTGAACACAAAAAAAGGCAGGCTTCCTGTCACAGTTTTGTTTGAAGAAGGATTTGTTTTTTAAAATTTATTAATACTTGTGATAACATTTGCAAGCTGGGGGTTGAGTTCTTTTGTTTGGTCTGGCTGATGGTGTATTCTGCTATATGGAAGCACCTGGAAGTCTATTAACACCAAAACCAATAACTGCGATATCGCTTCCCTAATGAGGAAAAGTAAATAAATTACTACTATTTTACCCTAGAACTGACAAGATCTCCTTGTTTCTTTAATTTTTAATCACCTGCTTCTGCCAGAGCTTGTGAACCCTTTTATGTTTTTCACTTGGAAGTGGCTGGTTTTTGAAGGCTATCTGTTTATGGAGTAACCTTCCCTGCACCACTGTATAGCCGGGCTGACTTGCCTTGCCCTTTCTAGCCTGTCTCAATAAAAACGTCATGTGCTTTTTCTTTGCCTCCAACTAAGTGTCCTTAAGCAGTCACAAGCCCCGCAAACGTTTCACTCTCTCAGTAATCTGTTTTCCCTTCCTTTTAATGAGCTTTCATCTTTTTATGAAGCTTTGCTTTAAGGCTGAGAATGACAGCAATAGGGTTTTTTTTTCTTGTCTTTTGCAAGGATGTTGGATCTAATACACAATGGTGGCTGTCACAGACCCCATTTTGTAACATTTGCCCACTCTGCAGAGCTGCGAGGAGGCTCTACCTCCTCTGCTTAAGTCAGGAGCCACCTTCTATCTGTATGTGGCCGTGTCCTCTCTCGCAAAGGGCTGAGCAAAGCCTCATCTTTTAAGCCTTGTATTTTCTCCGAACCTCCTGGGGAGGATGGCGGTGGGTATTGTATCGTTGTGGTCTGCCGGTCTCTAGCAATGACTGCTAACCGCGATATGCAGAACAGTTTTGGGGGCAGGACTGAGGCCCCGTCCCAGCGAGATGGGCTCCGGGGAGCCCCCTCGGGCCCCGTGAGCCCTGACACTTTGCTGCCGAGCAGCGCCACGTCAGCGGGACGTGGGGGGTGTTGTGAGCAACTGTTTGTGCCTTTTAAATTTTCAAGTGCTCAGGAAAGAAACAAACATCCCTATGTAATGATCATAGTTATTACAGCTATTGATTAAAGCATGTTTTGACTACAAATTTTTAAAGTAATTATTTTTCACAAAACGCGTATGTACACCTTCTGAAACGATCCTACACGTGCTTTTACAAATCTATTAACATATTTAATGGCTGCTTCTTTGTGCAGTTATGTTTTCATAGTTCTAATTTAAGTTTAAATTAGATAAAAGATACTTGCATTATCTATGGATTATTAAAACACTATGAAAGTACCTTTAGTTTTGCTTCAAGGCACATCAGTCTATTTAATTCAAAACAGCTTTAAATTATCCCTAAACATTTCAGCAGATTGCGACTGATCTTGTTGCATGATATCTTCTAGTTTATGAGCAGCCCATTTCAGGATGTGTACAGTACTTAGAAAAACAACTTACACGGAATAAAAATTTAATGGATTTCATGTTTCGTTCTTAGTTTTCTTCTTCATTTTCTCATACAACTTCCTTCTGTTCAGTTGATGGCTTTGGTTCTGAGGAGTCAGAGTAATGGCAGCAGCCTGGAATAAAGTATCTGTTGTTCAAGTAGAACCTATTTAATTTCAAATGCAGTTTTCCTAAATGCTGCTCTCGAGTTTCTCCTTGAATTGGAAAGTAAAGCACGTGTCCTTGCTATCTGAGTCATATATCCAACAATTATTATTTTAGTCTAGTTTCGATGGTCAGGTACAGCTGACAGCTCATTACTGACAAGGCTGGATCCATCGCTGTTACTCCAGCAGAGATTCGGAGGTTTCGGCTTGGCCTGCAATATTGTAATGGTGAGTTTAAAACCTAGCCAGCCTTAGCAAATGAGACTGTTTTTGTTCTGGGTATGTTTTTAACTATAATGTAGATTTGTCTGAGAGTGCTTCCGTTGATCTGTAAATTTAAAAATAGCATTTTAGTCTTGGACAGTTTTATGCATAATCTTATCTCTCAGCATGTAACTTTTATGCAGTCCTAAAGCTTTTTAAAAATTCAAACATATGTCAAATATATCTTCTTCTCTCTTTCTTTATGCCTATTTTGAGCTCGTCTTCCTCATTACGCTTTTAAGAGTTTAATTTTTTAAAGACTCAAAAGTGGAAACAGGCGTGTGACAGAGGAGCTCGCCTGCTCGGTGGAAACTGGGGAGAAAGCCATGGGCAGAGAGGAGAGTGAGGAGGTGCCAGTCCCGTGCTGGTAGGCAGGTGCTCTGCACCCAAAGCCGAGCTGTGTAACCACGCGTGGCTGCAAGCCCTGGCTCACAAGCCTGGAAAAGCCTTGTCGGACCTCAGTAACCTGTGGGAAACGACTTCTGGGTGGGCAAACCGCGGGCAGAATAGCTTGTTATTGCAGATGACCGTGTGGCTATGTATCCAGAATTACAGGAGGGGGTATTAACTCTCCCCTCTTGCAAACTGCCTTGCATCCATTCTTGTCTTGTTCTCCTCCTCCTGGCTCACCTCTTCTCCCTCTAGGTTTATCGACAGGCATCGCTAAAGCTCTTGCAGATTTCTTCCAAATGTCAGCAGGAGGTTTGCTAAAGGCGCCGCCAAAACTTGGCCGAACGTGGACTTGTCTCATTCCTATTCCTACGCTAGATTTCAAGTTCTCTCTTGCAGAACATGGAGCGTTAGAGCTTTCCAAAGCAAAGGCTGCCAGGATTAGTCGTATGTGGAAAAAAGGTGGTGTTTTTTTCATAGAGGTTATTAAACATTTTGGCCACGCAAATAAAAGTTCCAAGGGGAGGGAAAAGACTGGTGCACGTACATTCACGAGGTAGCTACGTTTCTAGTTGATTAAGCAAGGTTACTGAAACTGTTCTTTTAGAGTTGGGAGTGGCAGCTCTGGTGTTACCCCCGGGGAGTGTATTGGCATAGGAAAACTTTAGAAAATATTCCAAGCAACAGTGAGGGCCAAGTGCTATTAGTAGGTACAGCAGTGCTATTAAGTTGGTAGGTAAAGAACTGGGCATACAAATACTGAACAAGATGAAAGCCGGCGAATGCTTTTTCTGGCTTTCGGTTTCCATGTTCGGCATGGGAGGTCGCTCCACTTCCGAATAACGGTGTGAATTACTGCAGTGTCCATCCAGACTTTTCAAATGCACTTGTCCTTGAAACGTCTGTACCTTGGCTTGAATTTCTTTTGCAGTATGTATTCGTGTATGACAGCCGCTCTAGCTCCTAATGATTCTCATATGCAATTTGTTTTTATTTCCTTTTTTAAAGCATTGCCTGTATTTCACTGCTATGATGATGTCTGAAGTGTCTGATTCAAGGGACTGTTTACAGAAGCATAGTCAAGCATTTGTGAGCTTCCTTTCCTTGAAGATACTGTTATAGTATAAAACATATCTAAAAGAAAGGAGATTGCTGTAGAAATGTATATGTTGCCTACTTAATTTTGATTTCAAAAGGGATGTGTGCTATAACTATTCTTAAATATGAGGGGTTTTTGTCCTGCAATTTCAGCAAATATCCTTTTCAGTGGGGTGTTTTTGTGTTAAACCTGAAGATCTGCCTACTGGCTTTCTAATTTTTCTGTTTCAAATCTGTCTGATTTTTCATTTCAGGCACGTGTGAATCCCATCAGTGTCACTCCACCCATACAAGCCATAGATCAGGACCGAAACATCCAGCCTCCTTCCGATCGACCGGGCATCCTCTATTCCATCCTAGTTGGTTGGTGTCTGCTACTCTTGCTATCACTCACAATCAGTCGCTTTATTATGACCAGCCAGAGAAAGCTTGACTGGGAGAGTGGAAACCTAATAAAAATTCATACTGTGTTTAGTGGGATGTTTGAAATCGTTGTTCTACCTATTTACATTCAATTGCAATTTAGAAGCTTATTTCAGATGGCTGCGTAATTTATTATTATTTATTCAGGTTAGATTCAGAATTGTCTGGTTTAGCCACACAGCAAGCAAAAGGAGAGAGTCCTTGTCCTTGTCTCTGCTCGTAGCTATGCTGCAATGCATTTTTCATTCAAGGGTGCAAAGGTACAATAAAAGATGCTAAAGAAGGGCAATTAGAGGAGGTTTCCTTCCAAAAATCTTTTGGCACAGACCAACTTAGACGGTCTTACTGCATCCACCTTTAAGTTTGCTGCCTGTGTGCTTGCACGCTTTCCCTTGTAATTTAGCGTTTGTTTAGTTGGCTATGCTGTTTTCTGGCTGGAGTAATGCAGTTCTAGAAGGAGTTCAGAGAATACCCACTTTGCTGGGGGATTTCTTGTATTCTGCTGTGGGTTTTTTTTTCCCTGCTACTTTCCTGTGTTTGGCATTTGTTTCCAATTGCTTAGCTTGTATGATTTGATAATGGAAAGGCCTAAGGCAGTGGTTTGCAGTTGTAGTCCTCCACCTGCCCTGCTCTTCCCAAAGTACAGAGACTGATGTTGTAGTAATTTCTGTGCCCTGTGACTAGCGTGGGAATTGAAAATCGTGTGTTTTGTGGAATTGCATCTTTTTCATGTTTGCTGTGTTAAACTGCCGCTACATGGCTTTCTCACCCGTGGAAAGGCAGAAGTAAAAATTTTAATGAGCAGATTGTGTAGTTTTGGTTGTCATTAAAAAAAGAAAAAAGATGCTTACAAATATTATAGTTCTGTTGTGAAAGGGGCAAAATAGTAGGTTTGATGGTTTGATATGTGTGTCATTAAGAGCCATCCTAAGAGGGTAGAAATGAATCGCTACTGTACCAGTACCGTTGTACAGAACGTGCAGGTCCTGAGCTGGGTGTGCAAAATGCAGGAGCCTGAACCCGCTCGGTGCCAACAGGCCGGTCTTGAGGCATTTCCAGGGCTCTACTCTCAGGACCATGGCAAGGCACACAGCCGTGGCAGACCAGCCTCAGCACGGCAGACCTCAGCATCCTCCAAGAAAAGAAATCGGGTTTCGTCTGGATAGCCACGAAGCAAGCTAGATTCCTTCAGGCTGTAACTGGATTCAGATCTGGCAGACCAAGGGAGGCATTGCTGTCAACTAGTGCTTTTCCAGCAAAACTGTCTTCAAAGGATTTCTTTTTAGATTTTAAGTCTGTCTTCATCTTTGCCAGTTTGCAGTGCTATTTATATTTTAGTCTTTACCTCAGAAAATATTAAATAGTTTCACAGGAAATAGGCCTTGCAGATACCTCTTGTTATATGGATTTTTCCCTTGCTTTAGGTCTAAACGTAGTTCTTTATCTTCGGATATGTCTTTTTTTAAATGCTGGAAGGTCTGAACTATGCCCATAGAAAGAGAGAATAAGCTACTTACTGAATATGCAAATGATTTTGAATTTGATTTGATTTGATTGAGTTCTGATTTTGTTCTTCTTTTACCTTGCTTTCTTCCTCCCGCTGCACACTGTATAAGTCAAGTCCTGGCATATGCTTTGGGCACTATGGATGTTATATATGAAATCTGCGCATCTTTCTTGGTACCTTTAGGATCTACTGTGAAGACACGTTTCTTATCACGAAGCCCAGCACCGCTGCAGCGATAACTCACTTCTGCTTGCTGCGGCTTACTAACCTGATCCTTAAGAGCTCACAAAGACCTCCGCCTGTCATGCTTTCAAGCTAACTAGCCTTTCAAGTGTTCAGGTAGATGCCTCGGTGCCGCTTTCACCAAATCTAGTGATCTTTCCCACGAGGAGGGTACGAGTGAACCTCTCCAGTTCCAACAACAACAGGTTCCCCTGCAGCTCATTGAAAAAGAGTTAGACTTACTCGATGAGGTAACGATAAATGCCTGTGGAAGTCTTGCTACACGTTCACGTGAGCATAGCAGTGCTGAAAACAGAAGTAACTTGAGGGTAAGGCGCTTGAGAAATGAAGAAATATTCCGAGCGTGTTGTCCATTATTTTCTGCTTTCTTTCTCTTTCTGACCTCTGAGTACAGTTCTCTCAAAGGATATATCAAGATGTCTGAATGTACTTGTTCAAGTAGTTATGGACTGGTACCGATAAAACGATTGAAGATTAGGTCTTAAATATTCTTGAGGGTCATCCTAAGATTAGAGAACTAGTTACAGCATAGTACTACTGGGATTGTTGTCTTCTATTTAAAGTATTGGCTAAAGTGCATGATGAAGGAGCTACCTTCCAAAGGACAGTAGTACTTCAGAGAAGAGGATTGAACTGGGGCCGTACTGTAATATTTCCTTTCTTATAAAACGCCTGGTATCTTTACATTTGGAAACGTGGTGTTTGGGATTTTTTTTTCATGCACTAATTTTTCCAATCGTTGACTTCCAGGAATGTTGATATATTTGGGTCATTGCAAGAGACCCACATGTACTGTCTGGTGTACGCAAGGGTGTAAGCAAGCCCCCTCCCTTTGCATGTAATGTGTGTGCAATAAAAAGGGGGTAGGAGCCAGCTCACTTTCTCTCATCTGCAGTCTCACTTTATTTTTTTCCTTAGTGCTAACTGCATCACAGCCCTGTGCTACTCTTCTATTTACTGCTCAGCCCTGTTTGAAGGTTTTCCCTTAGCTATTTTTATTAGCAACTTTAAGGCTTTCTTTTCTCTAGGGCTGCTTCTTGGGAAAAGTTAATTTTTCCTTTAAATCATCAGCTTCTAGTTTTGACCCTGGAACTATCCCTGATTTCTGTTGCCAATTTTGAACAATTAAGTGTTCTATTTGTTTGATATTTAAATGCAGAGCCAAAAAACCCACAGCTTTTTCAGGGGTTTTCTCTCCATCCTGCGAGCTCCCTGACGCATTTGCCTGGCAGGCAACATGCCTCACAGAAGGTCTCCTCTGGCTCCAAGAAAAGCAAACCTAAGAGCGCTCTTTACCTTGCGGACATTCCCCTCTGCTGTAAGATCATCAGGGTAGAAGAGATCACGTTCCCTCCTGGCTTGTCAGCTCGCTGCTTCTGTTGCCTGGGCCAAAAGAGCGTAACCAGAGGTCTGTCGAGCACTCGATGCTCGTTTTTGGTGCAGATGGTGCGATCTCATCTCCACATGCTAACGTATGGAAAAGAAACCACGTGCCGCCCATCGTGTGCTGTCCTCCTTTCTCAAGGGTGCTTACGGACCTGCCGGTGCATGCTGGCCCACCACCTTTTGATACCCTAGACCTCTGCAGACACACAGACCAGATGAATTTCTGGAGGCGGGAGACTCGGAGCTCATCCATAGAGACCTCTCTGCTTTTCCTGGGTTACATCTTCTTGCAGGTTGGACATGTGAGGGACTGTAGGGGTGGTGTGAACAGTTCCTTGGCCAGCAGTGCCTGTCTATAATATGCAGACAACACATTCTGAAGACACATAGTTACAGTTGCAGTAGGAAATTCCTCCTTTCTGGAAGCAGATGAGGCAACAGTGGGGACTGAGTGTTGGTCTGCTCTGTCAAAATACGAATATTTTTGTGTATGCAGAAGCAGATATCTCTGTTCCTGGAAAACTGTACTTTCAGAATTTAAAATGTCCTGGAGTTTGGACTCTTCCTGTGGTAGGCGGCAGCTGAGCAGGCATCATCAGTTAGGATTCAGGCAATCCAGTTCTATTAGACTCTAATCTTTACTTTCCTGATCATCCTTCTTGCTGTCTTTTCCTCCTTTACCTGTTTGGTTTTTTTCCTTGGATTCTTTCCTAACATTCTTACAAAATCTTAGCATCATCTTCCCTGCTGTAGATCACTCTGTGCCTCTTACATCTGCTCCGTCCTCCCCTATGTATTTGTTCTCCTTCGGGGAACGTCTGGTTTTTTACTTTTGCATTTAGTCCTTCATTTCTTGATTTTTCTTAGCTTCAGCATCAGCCCTTGTGATGTGCAGCCTCCTAAGACTACAGCAATCTGTTATCTGCCAAAAGCTTGGAGCTCCTGCTGGATGCCTAGTGCTCTTAAAAAATTAAATTGGTTAATTAGGAGTTGACATTAAAAGCTGGGGGGGAAGGGAGGGAGGACTTGGAGCTAGAAACTGTGCATTTATGCTGGTGGTGTAATAGAAAAAATAATCCATGGTGGTTCTTCCTGTTACTACTCTCTGGGTCTCTGGCATACATGTAACAGAGAGATTTGCAGAATATGTACTCTGTGTGTGTTTATGTATACACACAATATATATATATGCACAATATACACACAGTATAGCAAATAGTTGTCATATGATGAGTTGCAAATTAAAGTATTGCGCATGAGTTTGGACAGTAATGTATCTCCTGGGATAGCTATTGACTTTCTAAAAGCAGTTTCTAATCATTCCACTTGAAAGGTGAACAAATAATAGCATCATTTATCAGAAAAGTGGTCTTTTTTGTGTTCAATCTGATGCCCTGTTATACTGTATTGGCATGGCAATATTTGTCCTGCTCTCACGGCTGCTTTGAGGTATCGTAACTCATGAGCTCAGAGGACTTGCTGGGGCACTGGCACCATCAGCCGGAGTGCTTTCTGCCTCTCCGCTGCTACGCAGGACTATTCCTAGACCTAAAATGACTCGAGATCTTGTACTTGTAATCTGTGCTTTGGTTTCTTCGGATACTTTTAGTAATACTGTTGAGCTGTGAGGTGCCAGAGTTCATGCTGTTTCTACACACTTCGGCTTTCTGAGCCCTGCTCAGTTCAGATTTGGGCTCTCGCGTCTCCCCAGCTGAGGGTCAGGCTGGCTCAGGGAGTCAGACAGTTAAACCAGAACAAAGTGGGATGAGACACGGAGGCTAGAGGAGGCGGATACAGTTTTCTGCCATGCAAATAAGGAGAGAACATCCCTTTGTCTTCTAGAAAAAAAATGGTATAACCTCTGTTCCCTGATAGGCGACAGACTGTTGCTGAACAGTATCCCATACGCTTATTGCTTCATCCTGCCCTGGCAATTAATGCTCCACCATTGGTACTTTTTTGTATACTTTCTTTGAGAATCATGCGGCTCAAAATCACTGTAGCTTAATTCTTACCTCCTCCTGTGTCAGGTAATGCTGCTAGAGCCTTTTGGCTTGAGCACGATACCATGGGAAAGTTTTTGGGCTGTGACTGCCTTGCCGGCCAGCCTGGGGGCCACGCACAGCAAGGTCACGGCTGTCTCCATCCTTCGCATAGCCCTTGCTGGATCTCCGTGGGTTCGCAAATCTGTTCAGGCTCTGACTGCTGCTGGTTTAACTGGATTGGAGAGTACCCTGGAAACTCACAGCCATGAAGACACTATTTACCGCTGACAATAAATGGTAGCTGTTAGAGATTTCATCTGGTGCTTCTTCCCGAATGAGAAACTTCTTTTCTTAGAAGGATTTCTAAAATAATGGATCTGTTGTTATTACTTATGTATATATTATTAATAATGCATTAAAGATCTTGCCCATAGGTGCAACAGAGGGCTATAAGAACTAAGCTATTTAAAATGTGCATTTTAAATTGCAAATGTCAGGGCATCATCTGTGAGCAATAACATGGCTATCATGAACTTAGTGGTAACATCTTTGTCACATCACCTCATTGTGTATTTTCTTTGTTTAAATGTGTGCACTCAAAAAACGGTTCTTAGTGTTTTCTGCTTTGTGACTAATGTCAGTGTACGTCCAGTGATACTTCAGGGGAAACATGCTTCAAAGCTGGAGAGAGAAAATCTCAGTGGTATGTGTTTAGCAAGCTGGGTTTCAGGAATGTGGTGGATACAAGTGGAAGGTTTCTCCATATGTCCTCTTATCTGATTAGATTTATACATATCTCCTGGAAACTGAGAGGGAGAATTTGTACCAGCTGCAGGTGTGTTTGTTATCAAGTACTTAGGGATTCCCAGGTGAGAAGAATCTTCATGATTAGGGAGAGTAAGGAAGTCATGGCAGTATTAAATGCATAATGTTAGTGGTATCTTTAAGCTCCATGTACACTTCATACAATATTTAACCCTTATAATAGCAGGATTAGTTTTTGTTCCTTTGA
>VZTQ01009527.1:20678-120904 GCA_013400755.1 Pelecanoides urinatrix | reverse complement strand
CTAAGCCATGAGCCACCAGCTTCTCTAGGAGAATGTTGTGGGAGACAGTGTCAAAGGCTTTACTGAAGTCCAGGTAGACCACATCCACAGCCTTTCCCTCATCCACTGCGTGGGTCACGTGGTCATAGAAGGAGATTAGGTTGGTCAAGCAGGACCTGCCTTCCATGAACCCGTGCTGGGTGGGCCTGATCCCCTGGTTGTCCCGGACGTGGCTTGTCTACTTTTGTCAGTTCTCAGAATGCTTAAAACACAAGTAAGACAAGAGTGAGTCTGGATGTCTCCCAAATTTTGGTGTTAGAGCAGGAGGGGAGACACATAATCTCCTCATGAAGGAGTCTGCAGACTATTCCAGTCTCTACTGTCTGTTACTTGTGCTGTAAGGCACCGTTCTCCCCAGTCAAGCTAGGAGTCTGGCCAGGTCATAGAAATTACCTTAGTGGAAGAATAACCCTTTAAAAAGAACAAGCAGGGAAGACTGAAGGTGTGGCTAGGAGCAATTTCCACAAGCCTTACTACTGAAGGACATGAAGTGACAACTTAAAACAAAACAGAAGATCATCTTCTAATTAAGTCCACAAAGAAAAAACAGGTGTATATTTGTATATCTGCAAGCCCAACATGAGGAACACTAGTCTGTAGCAACTCTATTGTTCTCCAGCTGCTGTCTACTGTCATTGGGAATGTAGCCAAATAGAGAATCTTTACTCATACTGAAACAAATCCTAGTTGTTAAAGTGAGATGGCAAAATCCTTCACTAGAAAATACAGATGTGATATGAAAATACAGAAAGATGCAAATTCACAGTTTTCCAAAGATATATCCACTGATATTAGGGATTTTATCTTAAGCAGGGAATGTAAACATGTAATAACTTGGCTTAAGCTTAAGTGAAGGGACTTTTTTTTTCTATTTCCCTTATGGTTGTTTTAACTATTTCCTTTTCCTCCTTTCCCTTAGAGCTGATACTGCTAAACCCTAGGGTAGATATTATTTTGTGGGATGCTTAAACGATACTACACTCCTTAGGCAGACAATTAAAAATGTAATAGAATTTCTCCAAAACTGTTGAGTTTTTTCCATGTTATGCACCTCACTGACATATTCCTGGGGATCAACCTTTTTCTGCTTTGGTACACAAATAATTGCATTATCACTTCGTTATCAGGCAAAGGAGCCGCTAACAGTTTAAAGTTTGGGGTCAAGTGAAATCTATGTGTGGCTTTATGGGTAATTAGGTTAGGTTACAAGAGTCAAGTGAATATTCATTACTTGCAGGATGAATACTCAGCATGTAGTAGAAATTTGCATTTCTACATGCTTCCAAATCTAATTCATGACTAGTATTGATATAGCAATCACATTACGGGCACTGTTTTCTTCCAGACAAAAGAATAATAGATATGTAATAATCTTTGAAATATACCATCAAAACTTTCTAAAGGAATGACTCCTTTAGAAATCTGATAGAATTAACCCTACTTTCTGCCTCTGTTATTGCTGATTTCTCTCTACAGTTTTTAAAAAGGACTTACATGAAATAGTGGAAGTTATAATAACTGACATAATTTTATTAAGTAACATTGTTCCATTTTGTACCATGCTTGATTGACATATTCATGTCTACAACATTGATATCTCAAAAGTGAATCGTAAGACTTTTAAAAGTCTGAAAAGGATTGCCCAGAACATTACATAATGTATAACTGGAGCTTAGAGACATAAGTTCTATCAAAAATTTCATTGCATTTGCTTAGCGTCAGACATTCCTCATCTCTTTCAAACACTATCAGACATTCTTCATCTCTTTCAACAATTATCTGTTTGCCCAGATTTCATTAGTACAACCCCTGTGTTATATAGCAAAATTTCACCCTATACATACTTTCTTATTGAAAGAATTAGGCAAGGAACCACCAAACAGTATAGTGATGGCTACATAAAACTATTTTGAGATGATTGCATAGATAAGAAGTCTTCCTTTTTCAGGAGTTAAAAATAGATTCATCAGCAACTGTAGTAGTTACTGACTTTGGCAGTCTCTCATCTTTGTGTTCCAGTCATTTCTATGGGCTCTCTAACCCTTCACATGTCCCAAGCCAAGGTAGTAAGTAAAGTCTTTTTAGTGCTGAATAGACAGGTAGAGCCCCTTTCAATTCTTCTTACCAATCCATAAAATTGAATGAAAAAGTCAATAAAGCCAAACCTTTCTCCATTGCTTTGGAGAATAACGAAATACAGCAGGTGCTCTTGCTTCCTATTTTTTAATATGAGTTCCAATTTAAATATTAAGAAACATTCTAGTGCTAAGTACACAGTAAACTATTTCTAAATTCGAATGAACATGTAACCAACATATACATGCAGTTTGAAAATTTTAACCCACTGAAATCAGTGAAGGGCTAGTCATTAAATTCCGTGAGACCAGAATTTTGCCAATTACATTTGCCTTCAGTTTAACAGCAAAGGATTAATAAAATTCCATCAAATATGCAGGTCAAATTTCTTCAAAGATTTGATCAAAGTCTGTTTCTTAAAAAGCTATCACACCTCATCTCACTTTAAGACACAGGTGTTCTTGCATAATATTTTCCTGCATATACTTTATTCCAGGCCCCTTTTATTTGTCTTTTCAGATAATGCCAGAACAAATATTTTGGGGAAAAGTTTTTTTTTCTCTGGATGGTCAGAAATGTTCACTCAGCCACTTTGCATTTCCACAGAAGATCCAGATGTCAAAAGTTATCTGAGGTAGAAAGATGAAAGAGGATTGAGAAGGTAAGTTATTTTTAAATTGTGCATATAAGTTCCATTAAGTGAACACCTTGTATGAGCAATAGTAAGTGAAGGAGAGTGAAGGACATTTTGGAATACAAAAAAGAGGTCCTTTCACAAAGGAAAACAGGTATTTGCAATATACCTGATTCACACAGTGTGGAGGAAGTTGTTAATTATATATCCCACTGGAAATGTTCATGTTTGGGAGTATCTGTGGTTTTGACAACATACCTGGTTATGGATATGATCCTGTGTCCACTTGGCCTGTGTCCTGTGAAAGTTAGAAATAGAAAGTGCCTTGGCAACAGACATAACAAATTTCAGCAACTTGGCATCAACCAACTGCTTGCAAAATATGCTAGGAAGCCATTACAACTATTGTATAATTTTTCTTTCCCACCATTGAGAAAGAACCCAGATCCTTTCCAAAACTGACACAATGTAAGTTTTCTAATAGAGGTAGTGAAGAAATTAAGTTACATTATAAGTTCCTTCATTGACTTATTTATCACTCTAAAGCTTTATAGTCGTTTCATAAGACAATTTATCACTCCAAAGTTTTCATCATACTCTGCTTCAGCTACCCAAAATCAGGTCATCCACTGTACAACTTGCTGGACAGATATACAGCTCAAATTTTAAATATTGAACATGTATATCAGTTCTTGTAAACACCCATCACTTTAGTATCTAAGTACCCCAAAGTAATTATTTTTTCTCAGAAGTTATCAACCCGACTTATAGAAGCAGTACTGCCATTATACTGACATACTAATACAGAGAGAAAATTCACATAAAACTCACCCTGGGTCACAGAGACAACCTACTGCAAAGCATTTTACTCCCCACCCAATTTTCTTCTCATTAGGCAATCTTAATTTTTTTTTTTTAAAGAATCAATCCCCATAAATATAATTGTGGCCAAAGTACAAAATTACTTTTTTTTTTTTTTTTGCTTGACTTTATTTTCTTTCTGTTCCCCAAACACAGCCCAGATCAGGGTGAAAAGAGTAGTTATTTTTTGGTATCTGAATCAAGCTTCCAAAGAGTCCTTATTAAGAGGGTGGTTTCTTCTAAACCGTCCACTTCCCATGCAGATGTCCAACAAAGCCAGGGTAGAAACCTTGTTGGAGAGGAAGCTACTCAGCAGCTCCTCAGGCTTCCTACTGGAGTTAATAACTCGAGACAGCATGTGCAGCTGTCGTGAGAGAACTACACAGCTTGGATACATAGTGAGGCATGAGAAATCTGGTATTGTCAAAGCAGCTGAAAAACCTAGAGTGTGTTATTCCCCTTATGGCCAATTAGAATATTTTTAGGGGAGAAAATAGAGATTTTAAAATCATTTAAAATTATTTATTTAAAACAATATTTGAACTTCCACAAACTTTTTTTTACACCCTGTCTGACTTTGAAAAACTTTTCCTCAAATCTTACTATGATTTTACATTGGTGAAATACAGTGGAGGTTCTTTTGTTTTACATTGGTGTAACTGATATCAGCATCAGGCCCATTGTCTTCATCGTAAGCAAGTCATAAATGGCCATTCTTCATGGTCATATAAAATGATACATAGATATTGGTAGAAAAAGAGGTCTCTTGCCACAATCATTACTTTTTCCATTTTCTGTAGACAAACAAACCCATAAAACAGAACTGACAGATGTTATAACCCAAGAAAATGAAAGAGAAAACCCCACAGTACAGAAGAACTAAAGAAATTCCAAATAAAATCATACTGTGACAACCTGGAATATACCTGTTTGTATTCCAAGATTTGGAAAACATAAAAGCCATAGAAAATGTTACTTCAATTACTGTCCTTTCTAGGTGCTAACAGGTGTAGCAAAAAGATCCCAGAACACTTGTTTGAGTTGTGCAATAAAGTTTCGTTCTATTTGAAATACATTGGGTTTGAATGAATTAGTCCATATTAATGTATTTTAGGTTGTGGGTTTGCTGTTTTGGTTTTTTTTTTTTGCTTTTCTGATTTTTGCAATAGCTTACTATGTGTTTTAATTACACTTACCACTCTCAACATCCAAAATAAAAATGTACACTTTTCCACACACTGTACGAGAGCATGATGTGATTTAAAATTTATTTTAAAATAACTGAAAGTCTCAGGAACTTAAAGTTTTATTCTTTGTTGAAACGATCTCAAATTCAGCCTCAGCCACATCTGACTGTCGTTGGAAACCTCTGAAGTATCAGCACTCAGGCTGAAGCCACCCTCAACCCAGAGGAAAAAAAAACTCGGTTCTTTGAAAATAAGCCTTTTCACAGGCATATGCACAGGCTAGAGAGATTTACCAGATTCTCTGATTTGAAAGTAGTTTCAAATGTAGAGATTTCAAAGGCCTCACTTAATAGATGCTATGGCTCACGCTGAAGTTGAAAGTGCTGGTTTCAACATTGCTGGAGGTTTTAGGAATGTAGGAATTAATAATGGATTGCACTGAATAAAACACAAACAGCACACAAAAATCCTCACACTGACAAAGAGTTTTTCCTACTTTCCCCCTATCCTGGGGCACGTGAAGCTAAGGGAGACAAATATAACTCATATTCCCAAGAACGAATTAATGTCTCATAACTTAACAGCATCAAACCTCGTTAGTACAGCTGAAAGCTGGTTTTCAGTAGTTTAAGCTGGATTCTGCTCCAAGCTCTGCAGTTCTATAATTCGCTGACTCTGGACATCTACACATTCCACCACTGGATCTGATATTTTGAAAGGAAAATACGTGTACATACATACGTACATACATTTCTATTTGCCTGTGTTTGTGCACATCTCTCTTCTCCAGTCCTTCTGTCTACTTAACTGCCTATTTGAGTAGTAACACTAATTGGAAACCAATAATATGGAAATATAACTGCAAATACAGAAGTAACCAAGCAAGCTGTCTCGTTCTTGAAGGACAAAACAGACATAAAGCCCTCCCAGGTAAAAGGCATGCAGAGCTATTGTAAGGTTCAATTAACATTTTTTAAGTGGCTTAGGATGTTGAATAAATTGTAGATAAGCACAGGAGAAACGGTGCATACATGTTTATATGTGTTTAAAACGTATCTCTGTAGCTTTTAGACTTGCTATGTTCTGTATGCTTTGCAATACTTGAGCAACACAAAGGAGCCATAAACCTGACTTAACCAACCAGTTAAGCTACATTAATGGGTACTTTGTATCCTTGCAGGTGGATATCTTGGGTGATCAGATTAATTCAAAGCAGTTGGAGTAAAGGAGGAAGGGCAACCATGAAGTAGGTGAGATCCCTTAGAGCCTGATCCACAGCCAATTGACATCAGTAATAAGATTCCCATTTGTCTTAAACTGCAGATCATAATTAGTTTAATTTAATGGATTGCATCAGCCATTTCCCTTTGCACTTTAGTCTATAGATCTGACTTGAAAAACTATTTGTTAGTCCTTTTTCTATTTAACAACCAGGAACTTCTGTGTGACTGTTCCATGGCACAAGTTCTCCTGAATGTGTATATTTTTCCCTGAAATTACTAAAACAGGCAGCATTAGCTACAGTGATTTTTAAAAGGTAAATACAAAACTATACTTGTGCTATTGATGGCATTTCTGCAATAAGATTCTAAGCCATATCATTGGTTGCTTTCAGTGACTGATCTTGCCTGAGTAATTCTCTGTTGCTGATGATACACCTTGACTGATTTGGGTTTTGTGGCAGTTTCAATGATGAATGCCTAATCTCTCCACTCTAGTTTATGTTCTTTCTTACTCTCCCTCTGTCTCATGGCTGTGACAATGTCTTTTGCATAGGTCTGCCAAAAGCTTAGTGAAGCTGACACTGCTCTCCCCTCCTCTTCCTTTTACTAACCACTAGAAACCAGAAAGCTTCTTCAGAATAGCATAAATATTGTAAGAGATAAGCAAGCAGAAATGACGAGACTCTTATTCTGGTCAAGTTTCCAAAAATGTCAAAGATCCCGATGGTGTTTTTTGCTGGGTATTTTTAATGGTAATACCCAGGCTCTAAAACTTCATGTCTAACATGTTTTTGTTACACACATCACCTTAATTCCCCTCAGCTTTTTCACCTTCTTCCTGCTGTTTTGATACCCTATATGTCTGCACTGAAATTGAAGCTGCCAAGCATGGTTTTCTATAGCATTTGTTAACATAGCTATACCAGCTCTTACCTTTAAAATTTCATTAAGAAGCTAAATCCAATCTTCGTAATGTTATAAATTTGAAGATTTTTTTGTACATAAAATTAAAGATACAAGGCATTGTAAATGTGAGTAAATGCTACAGAAAAGCCAGATTACTGACTGGCAGCGTTAGCTTTTAAAAACAGTGGGGTTTTGGTTTAGTTCTGGGCAGTTGCTCAGCTGTCAATCAAAAATCTTGTTATACATGAATCTGATGTCAGATCAATATTTGACAAGATTCTTGACTGGCAGAACAAATTGTTAGACATGGATGTAGTGCCACATCCATGTATAACAAGGCCCATGTAAAACAGCTGTCAGTGATAGAATCCTGTCATTCATATATTATCATAACAGTTAGAGCAGCTCCCTGAGACCTCATGCGTTAAGTAACTACATCAGAGACTGAATTTCATCTGTGTCCCTAACCAAAACTCATTAAAATTACAGGTTTCAACTTAAGAAGTCAAGAACCCTGAAGTGTTTCTGCTTTTTGGTTCACTATCACTAAAATGTTGGGGTTTTTTTCTCCCCTATGATCTGTGCAATATGGCAATATTCATGTTCTACTTTCCTCCTATTAAAGACATGGAGATGGTTGGGATTTATGTTAGTGTGCTTTACCAGTGAAAGAGTCTACGAATTACGCTGACAGCTGGTAAATAGGAAGGGTGGTAGCAAGAACTGAAAGGAGGAGGAAAGGAATACGTATATGTTACACACTTTTAAATCCCAAGGAAGATCACTATGAAAGCATGCACAAAGCATGTTTAAAATTCATCAGCTGTACAAAAGCATTAAGTTATGCCATATTTACTTGGGGTTCTAGCTTATTCTCTAGATTCACCTCTAAATGCACCAATTTGGTGGACTGATTTCTGAAAAGATGTCAGAGGTATAGCTTTGAAGCATTGGTTGGTAGCAATGGCCACAGTTATACAGCAAATTATGGTAGGTGCAAAGCAGTTCAGAATCTTGGTCTGCACAGAGCTGCAAGTCTTTCAACTGAAAAGCAATGCGAGATGCTGGAGGCAGCACAACATTTCAGAAAGACATTCACCATGAAGAGAGAAGCTGAGCTCTAAAGAGAAAAACAGGCATACCTAGGTCTATAAGACAGAAGAATTGAAGGAGTCTAATGGAGTGATTAATTTGCCTAAATGTAGGTTATTTCGTATTATCTGATATACTCTAATGCACCTGAGGTATAAATGTGGAGCTGAGAGCCAGAACACATATGAATCCAGAGCCTTTCTGAAGCAACAGCTGGAGATTAGGAGGAGTACTTTATCTATCTAGGATGGCTCTAGATTATTATAGTGAGTCAGGTGAATCAAACTCTAACTCTGCTTTTGTTTGTCTACCTGAGGCTTTTCCACACTATCTATTGCCATGGCAACTTCTCAAGGACTGTATCCTTTCTCTGAACACAGACCATAAAGTGCCAATATCAAATCCAGACAGTCCAAGCTGCTGATATTTACATCATACTATTAATATCTAAAACCTACAGTGACACTGTATTCAAGAAGGGTCCTTTCCCAGTATGTGTGCATCCCACATACACACAACCCTTTTCTATCCTTAATGTTTTATTAGATACTGTAGCCTTAAATCTGGTAGCCTTAAATTAGATATCCTTAAATCTATTATTGAGGCAGGACTAGTTATTTCATATTCCAGGTATTTTGAAAATCCCACAAAGAACTAATTTTTTCTGCTGGTGAAGTGCACTGACTTTCAGACTGAAAAAAAAAAGGGAAATCTTTACCAGCTCACAACAATGCTACAAACTCAGATTTGGATGAGAAATGAAGTGCTTTATCCAAGCAGTATTTTGAAGCATCTTTGAGTGGATGAATATTACTTTTGGTGCTAGAAATAAGACAATTCATAAAAGGTAATAGCTCTTCTCTTGTAAAGAGGTGTATCATTGTGAAGGTCATGAATTTGAGCTTACATCTGTTCATGTTCTATGTCTTTGTGCTAGGTTCAGCATCAGATCTCATCTGTGCTTCACTGCATTTAGATGACAACTGACTACACAGTGTTTCCTGGCACCAAGAGTTTTGGTCAAAACTGAATTGGAATATAGTCCTCTTTTTAGTCAACACCATCAGGATATTCTCTGGAGGATCCCTGGATAACCACTGATCCAGTCAAACTTATAAAGTCTCTCACAGTACAAACAAGCATAGCTATGGAATACCTACACCAAAACAAAATTCTGAAGAGATGACTTGATCCATGGACATTTGATGACTGAACATTATGACATGACTGAAGGAGCACTAAGCAATGAAAATGCTGTGATTCCATAAAGATAAAACACAAAGACATGTGGGACCCTTCCTTTGTGGCTTTCAATGTCGAGGCCAGATGCATTTGTTCTCAGATGTCTCTATCTTTAAAACAAAAAGGGCAGGGAGTTAACTGGATAAACACAATTTCACTTAAAAGAGACCTACATTTCTTTGCAGGATTACTTTACAGTAGTAGCATACTCCCAATTTTGCTTTACCCATATTTCTGAATACTATACAGTTTAACACATTCATTTTATTACCCTACTAAATTGTGGAAGATACATTGACAAACCTGCTTTCAGTTACCATACCTTGTACTTCTTCTGTTTGCTGACAGTATATTCTATTTTAGTAGTTGGTTATGAATTGCCTTAAGTCATCTGAGCTGCATGATCCAAAGATGTTCATATTTCTTTCCTTCCCTGATGGCAAAGAACTACTTTCTTTTCACAGTCTTTTTTTAAAAATTATAATTAGTCTAGAGCCTTGCCTCTACACTCATTCATCATTCTCTCCTATTAGTCTTATCACTCTGTAGGGCTTGAGAGAATTGGCTAGTAACATCACCAGTAACTCAAGTTTGAAATAAGGCTATCAAAACAGATAGGCTTACATGCCAACTCTTTGGACAAAGTGTAATTGTAAAGAATGGGGCAAAGTGGTAATGAGAGGAAAAGCTTCCATCTCTGGGAATCCTGCTGTGCTTCTCTCACTTTTCTATACTTCTACAGGCAATTTTCTGTTGCTCAACAAGTAGAAGGTAAAAGCAATGACAAGAAATTTCAGTTAATCATTTAATTTATGTTAATGTTGTCCTGTGATGGTTATTACACTAAATATTCATTACAATATTTTGAAGTAAGCATCGTGCTTACAGTTCTAAGCTCTGATGACTTTAAAGTGCCTCCTCTGCAAATAAATTGTTAGTGTCCAATTTTTTTTCCACAGAAGTTATTCTGTTGTCATGATCCACAGCTTTTAATACCACCAAAAAACAAGGCAATAGGAATGGGGAGATTAGAAACTTTTTCTCTCTAATCTAGTAGTAAAGAAAATACAAGAAGCAAATTGCTATTAAATATATTATTATTTTGTGATGCTTTTTAACATGTTCTAGAGTGCATTAAGGGTTCCTTTAAGCAAGTGAAGCTCTAGTAATAAATGTGATGAAAATTATAAAATCACAGGTGTTTGCAAACAAATAAGCTATTATAAGGAAATCAACTTTCAGATCACAAAACAATCTCAGATCTTCTGAAATTTAAGAAACTTAATGTAACAGCAGCTTCCACTTCTTAGTTGTTTGTTTTTTGAAGGCTGAAGGAATACCCAGAGTTGCAGAAAATGAATGTGTCATCTTATCCAACATGTTCATAGCCTATATCTTCCAGATAGCCACAGAAGGCTCAAGAAATTGATTTTCTTCTTTACATTTTAAGGTCACATTTTTAGACATCCGTAGTCATATTCAGAGAAAGGGATTGATATAATTTAAAATACATAAAATTTAAATGATTAAATTTAAGCTAAGTTTCCCTTAGAGGTAGTAAAGAGGACTGTCATTTCTGAGGTGTGAATCTTCTGAGCAAATGCAGACAAGCATTTTTGCATAAACGCACCTTAAAAGTAATTATTTCTCTCTGTTGACTCTACAGAGATCCTAAGCTGACTGGCCAAGATGACCAAATGAATTCTTCCCAGAATCAGAGCACCATAATGCACTGAAAACTAAAAGCTTCATCCCCACAGAATCACATAAGATGTTAGAATTAGGTACTTAGGCTTATTGTAGTCAGTACTAAGAGAAAGGCACGTCTTATGGTTAAGCTGATCAAGACAATTCCCAGAAACAGTCACTTATGAACAAGACGTGTTTGAACACCTGCCCTTTTGTAGGATACAAACAAGTTATTCAGTGTTCCTCATTAGATTTGGGTTATACTTTCCTACAAACTATAGACTTTGTGTTTTTTTCCTGGACACTGACAATCATTCCTACATTCACAATACCTCATCCTCAGCAGACTCATTCAGAGATTTCCTACACACACACTTGAAAATGTTTAGTGGAGTGGAAATATGAGCTTAAGTAGGTCTATAACTCATGTCTTTTGCTCGGTGATGACTGCTCCAGTCACTCAGCTACTATGCAGAAATTAAGCAGAAGTAAGCACCTGCTCCACCGCCAGCTGTGTTTTGAAAAACTGGACTGCTGCACTGTTTTTGTGTGCCAGGCCTGTTCTTTGTCCGTCAGACCTGCTCCACAAACTTAGGCAAGTTTGAGCATCTTCTCTAATAAGATGAATAACAGTAGACCTCAGAAGGAAGCTAAACATTTAGTTCCACCTAACAATGCACTTCTGTGTACTCAGGGAAACCACAGGCTAGTTCACATGGGTCATACCTGTATTAGCCAACAAAACAAGCCCAGAACTGTTCTCTGACATTCAGTCCAATAAACGTAGGAATATTAGCTAAAATCTTCAATCGTCTGAAAGAGGATGCTTGACACAAGACTGCCTATTGGGAAAGGTGCCCAGCCTCTCCTAACTCCTAAACAAATCTGGGAATTATATGAGAGAGTGATAAGTTAATAACATTGAGATGCCATTTTATTTAAACAATAATAATTAATTAATAATAAGTAATTTAAACAAATACGTTGTGGCCAGATACTAATATCAACACAACCCAAAGGAAATTTTTGTTGTAACATGGGCACTTGTGTAATTAGGTCATGCCTAAAAGCAATTTTGTGAGCTGTTCTTTTGCATTTAAAAATAGGCTGCTTGGATTACTTTCCTGGACAGCAAACCGTCTTCTCCATAATTTGAAAAAATCTTCAGATTTCACCAGTAAACTTACATTTCTGAATTCGATTGATCCAGCCCCAAAGGAGATACTAAGGCACACTTATCACGCAGCGTGAGACTGAAGAATAGCCAAGAAAGACTTGTTAAAAGACATTTATGAGCTTAAGTTTTATTGAAAGTCAATTGTTCTTTGACTACTAAGTCATTCTGTTTGGCAATAGCACAGATAAAAGTGGGTTTTATCCCTATTTCTCTTTGAGGAAGAGAATGTAGACAAAGGAAGGAGACATCAGTGGGTGTAGAGGAAGGCAAATGAAACATTGAGATTAGAAGACTCAATATTATGCTAGAGTCTATCTGTGAAGTATAGAGAGCCTTAATTAGCAACAGTCATTTGCAGCAGCCCATAAAGCATAGTTTTATAGGAGTATGAGGCAATTGTATTAGTATTTGTTATTCCTTTTTCTGTGCCTGTCTTATTTACTTAGATGGCAAGCTCTTTGGAACTGACGTTGTCTTTACCATGAAGAACATGAATAACAATGTTTTCATACATGAGCTTTCCAGGACAATAAAGCGTGCATTGGTATGATTAGATATTAAAGACAGAAGATGCTATTTAAAGTAATCTGAATACATCTCTCATCCATCACTCTCAGGGAAGCTTTCAGACACATGAAAAATCTTTTTTTAGTTCCCAGTTACATCTTCGGTCAAATTTATATTCATTTACACCCAAAAAAGATTATAATGGGTGGCATTATTCCAAACCCTCTTTACGGCAGGACAGAGATCTAGGATATTTTACACCACTCAAAATACTCAATATCCAGCTGGGAAGGATTTCCAACTTACAGAATCTGAGACATCATCCCTCAAAAATGGAGGAGTTTGTGATAAGCTAGGTCCTTCAAAAATAAATATATGAACAATATTGGAGGTCTTTCCAGCCCTGAAGTAGGAAGACATAACAATAACCTAAAATATCTTTGTTTCTTCTTCCAGCCTCAGGCTGAGTATTTTAAGGAACTTCCTACAAACATTGCACTGAATTTCAGCTGAGAATTCTGGGAAGATAAAGATAGGGGGATGATTTTTTTTTTTTTTTAATGAATATGAAATACAGTGTATAAAATAAATCCTTACCAGAGTTGGGTAAAACCTTGGAGAAAATATGACAATACCATCCATCTTCCCTTGTCTTCAGTGTTGTAAACATTTTTCAGAAATAATATTCCACATCTGACATGGGGAATAGCAACATATCCAAGTGGAACTCATCCAAATCTACTTCACTGGGCTCTCATAGGAGCTTTAATGACCTCCACTTATACAAATGGACTACTTAATGCAGAAGAAATTATTGCTAGTGTAAATGAAAAGGAGCCTTTGACAGGCACAGCCATTCACAGATTCACCAAATGATGAATAAAAATCACCTTTGTATCTGCTTTCTTCTGTGAATTACTGATGTTGCTGGAAACAGAACAAATTAGCAGGTCATGAGCATAGAAATTCAAGCTCTAATAAATAAATTAGGTTAGCCCAAATAACCTGTTGGGCTCCAGTCTTTTTTTATCTGTTTTTCTTGTGTAGCATAGAACTGTTGGCATCAAGAGACTCGGCATCAAGTGTTTTCTTGAGGATTTTCTCCTTACCTTTCTTACCTTCAAACAGTCTTTATCAATAAGGTCCAAGCCAGGGGTCAGGTAACTTCACTGGAGGTAAGGAGAGAATAAAATAAACAGGAAAAGAAAGGGAAACAAGCCTTCCTAAAATATGCTCTTTTTTTATACTTTATTTCAAACAGTCTTTGGACATATAGAGGCCTATTAACTGGGAAGAGGGGTGGGCAGCAAATGAAGGAGGAGGGAGAGAATGAGAAAGAGAGAGTGAGAAGAAAAAGAAACAAGGGAAAGAAAGAGAGATGCTGAGTCAAAGTGAGAGTGAAGGAAGGAAGAAAGAAAAGAAAGAAGGAAGGGAAAGGAAAAGAAAGGTAAAGAAAGGAAGAAAGAGGAAGAAAGAGAAAGAAAGAAAGAGAGAGAAAGAGAAAGAGAGAAAAAGAAAGAGAGAGAACAGGCAGATTTAGCACAAAATGATAGTGCAATCATAATGGCCCCAAGCACACAAGATTTTTCATCAAGTTAAAAAAAATTGCAGTTAAACACAGAAAATTCAAATTAAATATTTAATGAAAAGAATATTACTTTGCTGACTGAAACAAACTAGACAGCACAGCTAAAAATCAAAGCCCTGCTGCCTACTTATGCTTTGTCATTGCCTTAAGACTACCCACAGAGAGCACTGCTGAACTCAGGTTTCACATGTTTTACCTTTAACTGTGGATTTCCATCCTTTGGTAACTGAAGGCCAGCCAGTAGAGTTCTTTTGATGTTGCTTTCTGGATGAATCTTTCTAAGGCCAAACTTGCTTTTTAATGGAAAATACAATCTTATTTCTGCAGTAGAAAACAAAATGTTGTAGATAGCAAAGCACCTTCTTAAGCATGTCAGAACACATGGAAAGCAGCCAACCCAATGATCCACATGCACCTGTTAAAACTGCTGAAGTAGAATAGAAGATAAGCAGGGGAGCACAGCAGAGTATGGAAAATCAGCAGGCTACCAACAAGGCTGAAAAATACAGGCATTTTTTCTTCTTTTTTTTTTTTTTTATTCTCTCTCAAGTACTAACAGTAACTTCAGGGAGAAAAATAGTAAACTGAATCTAAAGATTTATTAGATTCCACTCAGCTGGATATTTTACCTGAGGCAATGAGTTGGTTGTGTGTTTTGAACGAGGCTATGATTTGACACAAGAGTTGGGATTGTCCCATAACATCTCCTTTCTGATATACTTTTTTTTTTTTTAGACAACTGTCTTGACATATGAAACTAACAGCTCTCATTCCAGGCAGCATTAATTCCTGCCATATCCTATACCAGTGGGACTAAAGACACTGCTCTGTGTTCAGAGAGCATCTAGCACAACTAAGCCCTGAGTCTCATCAGAGACTGAGAATTTTGCTGTTCAAACAGTAAACACAGAAGCAACAAGTTGATGTGCTGAAAGAGCAAATTAACTCCTTAAGTACTTGGATATACACAAGTCTGCTGGAAATAACCACAAGCAAAGTGGCTTTTATTCTTTTAATAAAAGACATGTAAGTGTATCCAGAAACTTTCTAATGGGTGTCATCTTTCTTTGTGAGGGATTAAGTTTGAGAGACCTTCCTCTCCATCCTTTTTTCTCACTCCTTTTTTTTTTTTTTTAAATTAACCTAAATTTAAAGGGGTTTTAAACCATATTCTTATATCTGTTCTTTCCATCCTATTCTTGGCCTTTGAAGTGATTATGCGTAATAACATGACAACTAGTGTGTGATTTTATACGTTTTACCCCTAAAAAATAAGTAGGTATGGGCAGTCTATTTAACATTTAAACATTACTTACTATTTTTAATGAGGAAAATTAAATAGAAAGGCATTTAAAAGGAAATTGAAATTATTTTAATTTTTAAATTGTTACCCAAAAATAAATGTTCAACAACTACAGTTTAAAGCAATTAGGAGAAGAGGCAAATATACTCATCTAATTGTTTTGAATGCACCTATTAATTTTAAAATAATGTATATCTTAAATATTTATTCATTAATAACAAAATTATTTTCCCTTACTAGAAAGGCTGAATAAGCAGCTGTAAAAACCATGGGGTTTTTGGTTGTATCCATCCTAGTAAGAAAAACTGGGTCAGTGCATTAGTTCAAACAGTGGCCTTCAGCCATTCTTATTCTTTAACTATAAGCATCCTCCTGGCTATGCTGACTCTCCCAGTCAAGGTTCAGGCACCAGGAAGGGAACAGCACATGCCAGTAATGGTTTTCATTTTGGATCTGGATAGGATGTCTGTTTTGCCTTGTGGATCTAAGTAACATAAGCAGTGCCATGCCATTCGGTCCCTGCTTTACTTACTAAGAGGCAATAAATGTTCCTCACTGTCAAAACCAGATACTGATTGCCCACTCTCCTGTCATCCTCACTGCACAAATGTTAATTTATCCAGTCACCACCTACCAAATCAGCTACTCTTTGGAACAGGATTTGGGGTGGATTCTAAAAGACTGGTTTGCTCCAGGAACAGCTTCCAGAAAGTACAGTGGAACAAGCCTTGAATTGCTCCCCACCAAAAAGTCCTCTGGCACTATGCCAGAAGGTTTATACCCTCCAATAATCTCATATTTCACGTGCCATATCATAAGGTATGCATAACTTGCATCAGTTTCATGGCATAAAAACCCATGTTCTCCAAGCTGAAACGTAACCACGATGCCTCCTACTCACCCGTGCTTACACACAAGCACACATACATACATGTGGAAGTTTTATCTTAGATTCAGAGAAACCAAAGACCAAGTGCTTCATAGAAAGGACACAGCAGTCTGGTCAAGAAAAGGTGAGATGTGAACAGAGTGGATACATCACTGGGCATCATTTAGCGTAGAAGTCAGGAATCACTCCTTGAGACTAATGGTTTTAATATTGTAGTTGTAGCCCATGTCCCCTCTTGGGTTTCCTGCTGTTACAACGAGTAAGGATACCATGGCAGTGGGTGGATTTATGCTCCCTTTTTCTGAAAAGATGGCTTAGTTTATCAAAGCAAGCAAAAAATTGTGTGTCAGATTGAAAGTAGTTTAATTTACTACTAGTCCAAATTCAAACTGTGGTCCTAGCACGAATTGATAAGTGATAAGCAATGAGAATGAACAAGTTCATGAAAGTGTTATTAAATATTTTTCGGTAAGCAGGGAGTTATATCAGTGTTGGATATTTTAAAAATACTGTCAGGAAGATTATGACCCATTATCAGTCTTCTGAGAATTGAACTTCTCACAGCTTTCTTAATATAGAGCAGAATGTGATAATGCTATCTAACCCATCACCAGCTGCTTCATTGAGACAACAAGTAACTTCATAAACAGAAGAACTAATGAAGGCTGGCCATTAATGAATTTGTGTCTCAATTTTCTTTGAATTTTTAACATCTACTACAGCTATAGGGCCTAAACCTGAACTTTGTTAGACTTATTAGACTTCTTCAAGAAAGGAACTCTGATCAAAGAGTGGAATTTCTGATGCTTATTAATGCACAATTTTTTATTAATTATTTTCCCATAGATTAGGACAGTTACAGTGCCTCTCTCCTTTATGCTAAATATGTATTAAGAGAAGTTGCAATCTTGCATAGTTTCACTCAGGGATAGCCTAAGTAGAGACTCTTTCTTCAACCCAGATGCTTGTGAAAAAAGGTCTTTTTTAAAAAAAAAAATCTGCTTAAAACAGGCCAAGAGGCTCATAAGTTATTAGGGCAGAATGGATATTATCCCCTTGTCCTATCTCTTCATTCTTCCCTCCTCACTCGTGTAAAGAGCTGGATCTCACAAGATTCAGTTAGCAAATACGGCAAAAAAATTAATGATTCTTCTCATTCTTCTCTTCTGTATCTCATGAATCCAAGAAAGTGTGCTAAAGACTTCATTCAAGGGGGGCGGGGGCGGGGGGGGGGGGGGAAGTATGGATAGGCTTTATGTAATGCTTGTGTTAGACAATACCCTGAGGAAATAGTAAATGTCTTAACTACGCTATCCAAGATAATATAAAAGTATTGATCCAATCCTTTATAAGACCATGAAATGGTGTTTGTACATATATACACACAAAAATGAATTATCTTAGGGGACACTATAAACATGATTGGATGCTCAGACATGAACATGAGAATCCAGAGACTTTAAAGCTCTTTATCCAGTTCCCCAGTTCACAGAGAAACTTGGAGATGAAAACATAACCTTGGGAAAGGAGATCAGATATTGTGGTGGAAGGAAGCCTGAGAAGGATTAAATCAGCCTCACTAAAATGCTTCAACTGAAATGCTAAAATGGATTAGCAGAGACCCGCAACCAACATGTTTTGAGCTGTATCCTACCTAAACTGCTTTGGCTTCATCTTATATGCCAGTCACTGTTCTTTAAATCCATGTTTTGTCTTCCAAAAACTGTCCCAGTACAGAAGTTAAAACAATGAATAAACCCACTCTTTCAATTGTCCTTAAACTATCAAAAAATGTATGAAGTTAATCAACTCACTGCTCTCTCTGCTATAACCACTCCCACCTGTGGGCAGTCTTCTCCAAGGCTGTGAAATCCCATGCACTGCTATGATAGTACATAAATGAGATTTATTTGCCTTATTGTGTCCATTGCTCCAACTCATTGCAGACAAGAGTGCTTTGCACTCCTCCATTTGCATCATTTGTTCAGTGTGCACCACCTATGAAGCTTCTGCCTTTCAGAGGCTTTATGAACCTCCAGATGAACATTTTCTTTCACATCAAGAGTGGTTGATACCTTTAATTTTTTGCTTTCCTTTTCATTCCTTCTTGTATATGTTCTTTTTCCCTCTCTATGTTTCTAAAATTCTGTATATTTTATCTTTCTATATTATGTTCGTGATCTCTTCTCTGCCTAGCTGGCATTCTTTGTACCCTTCATTGTCCATTCTCAGTACTATCAGAAATTTTAACAGTTCTTAGAATGTACTTTCCATCATTTTCTTTGTAAAGGAGCTTTCCATCTCCATTCTTCTATCTTGGGAGATATCAATCTGTTCAATTCTACTGAGTGACAGGGCAGATCAAAGGTGAAGGCTTTACTCAAACTGACAGGGTACTGACTATCTGGAACCTTTGCTCAGTTTTTTGTTGTTTTTTTTGTTTTTTTTTAAATTGATGCATCATTTGGAGGTACTGTGTTCTGCCCACACAGAGAAAAGGAAATGTCATCAAGCTGAAAGGAAGGAACCCCTTTGCTCTCAGACCGTAAAAATGCACTTCAAGTGTGTTAAATAAATTAATCTAACCAGGTGCTTACTCCCTTGGATTCTTCCTTCAGACTCCATAAACAGAAGTGGGTAAACTTACCCAGTTTTGGAAAAGTGAGATTAAAAAAGCAGAGACCTCAGTGAAGAGAAAAGGAGAGGGAGAAAGGCTTAATACAATTCATACAGTGTTAAACTTTTTGCAAACTGAAAATCAAACAATGAGATCAGATTTAGGGATACTGATACAATAATCAAAAGTACATGTGGAAAAAATAATAAAAAATATTAAGAAAGAACAAAATATAGGTGTTTTATCTAGACTCTTTCACAATCAAAATTCATATTAAGAAACATGGCACCTGTATTTCCTTCCTGTCTGTTTGTATGACTTTTCCTTTATCTTCTCAGGACCACTATACTAAGTACTAAAGGCATTACCAAACTATATCACACAACATCTCTGTGAGGGGCAGAAAAGTACTATTCCAGACCCAGAGAAGCAGAGACATAAGAAACAGTAGTGAATACAGTCTTCCTGGTTCTTCAAATTGGTGATAGATACACCTTTCTTTCCTCTCCCTCTTGAATGATCCTAATCAACATCACCATGTTACTTTATTTCTTTAAGATTGGGGACCAGGCTGAGGGCAGTTAAGGTGACATAAACCTGGAAAAAAAAAATGGCAGAGTTAGGCAGTGATGTTATAGTTATAGTGATGTGTGTGAAGACTGAGACTGAACATACTGTGATAAGTATTCATATTCTGAATAGAAACTGTCTACAATTTAAGCACAAATGTGGCTGTGCATTATATAGATGTATGTAATCTGCGTTTACACTTGCTACCTTCAGTATTAATGTCTAGCTGTAGCCATAAAGTTCAAGGGACATCCAACCAATTGTCCCATCCCATGTACCATCTGTGTTCTGCATGCCTTTGCTGAGCTCTGTATTGTCACATTTATCCCACTGGCAGCATGGGTGAGAGCTAGGCTGCAAAAAGGCTGATCATGTCTGTATGAGTTGCTGTCACTCTAGTGATCACATCCTGTAATCTTATTATCTTCATCATCTCAGCAGTGACTCCAAACTGAGACAAAGCTCAGAACTGTGACACTGGTTTCCTTCTAAGTACAAGCTCCCCCTTGCCTACAGAAATAGCAGGAAGGAGGGATTCTAACTCACAGCATTGAATTTTTGTTAAGAAAAAAAAGGATCAAAATTGTCCTGATTAACTAACAAACCTCTACCTTCTTACAATTTTAGTCAATTAAAAATTAAATTAATATGAAATCAAATCAAAATAATCAAAATCAGGCTTAAATTCTTTTAGTGTTAAAACAACAAATGGAATCATACTCAAACATCAGTACTCTGAGTCTACTACCTCTAGGATTGTATGTATTAGAGAAAAATAGTTCACAGTGACACAAAGCAAAAGAGGCAGGCAACAAGGTAATGAGCATCGTCACACCTTAGTTTCTTATAAAATGCAAGGGAAGAATTTTGCACCTCTTACTGGGATACCCAAAACCCATGACCTCTAACACAGAATTAGAAAACTACCTGGTTTTAAACAACATGAGAAGTGAATATTCAAATCCAATCCATTCCCTGGAGTTTCAGTGATCAAGAGAGCATCTGGAGAAGACTCCTGTCTGTTCATAGTTTGCATTTTGGAATACTTGCTTTGGTCATTCTGTTTAAAACCAGGTAGACAGATGGAAGCAAAAGGCAAACAAAAGGCAGATGGAAGAGGCAGTCATGGTAACTTTTCCCTTTACACAAAACAAGTTAAAAAAATGTGGGACTGGTTATGTACCCTTTTTGGCTTGGTAGAGTATATACTGATATCTTTTGCCTTTCCAGGCTGCTTGCAGTGAGGAAATGAATTTTATGCTCTGATTATTGAAGCTGTTCATCTTTAAAAAAAAAAAAAAAATCATGATTCATTCAACTACAAAGAGGGAGTAACACACTATTACTAGTGCACTAAGCTGGGAGGAGAGTCATGGGTTCTCATCCTTGCTCCCTGGACTGGGTGTGTATTTTAACCTATGTGCATTTAATATAGAAGACACAACTGTAGCCAGCACTGGGATTTGTAGCATCCATTCTGGGAGTATGCAATCTCTAAAAAAATTCCTAATTATAAGGAGGCTTCTGAATTACAGGGGAAATCACAAGGATTAAGTTCTGTTCTCCTTATTGTGCAATTTAGCTGGGTGAAGACAAACAAATAAAGGGTAAAAAACCTACAAGAATTTAATTCACAGGACTAAATTCTTAAGCAGAATAAAAACAATTTATTTCAGACCCATAACTGGTTCATCATTTTCAATACTGAATGTTAAATGCTTCACCTGCCTCCTTTGGGGTTTTGTCCTGGCAGATATGTCGTTGCCTATAATTAGACATTAGAAAGAGCTGTCTACCACTCCTAGGTAAGATTCTGAATCCTTACCTTACTTGTCAGACCAATACATTTATTTTTAAGAAATGAACTGGAAAATTTCTGCTCCTAGTTCTGTGGGTCTTGTTCTCTTTTTCTCAGAATTTGAATTTGTCTGAAAAAGGTTGACATAATCATGAATAATTCCCACTGGGAGAACTACTGACACTCATTATGGTTTTTTATTCTGAGACAACTTCCTTTTTCTTTTTATTGTTAAAAAATGTACTTTTTTGTCCTGAGAAATGCTAATTTGATTGGTGTATTCAAGAAAGGGTCACCGATAATTGCTCATAGAAGCTCCATCTCTCACAAATGAGTGTTACCTGAGAGATTTTTATGTTATGTAAACATGCAGCATGACATTGAATCTTATTTGTGATTGGATATTGCCAACTGTTATGAAACTTCTTTTTAAATTTGTGTTGAAATAATCTCCCAGTGACTGTTTTGTAGGCACAGTGGTAATGAATTTTGACAGATTTGTGGTTGTAAAGGATTGTATTTCCCTTTTTGATGAAGGGAGACTCTAAGGGTTAAGCATGAGGGGCTCAGAAATCAACGTGTGCAAAAGAATGATGGGGAGTAGCGGAAACAGTAGCTCATGCTATAACACGTGAGAAACAGTGTGGCCAGAGCAACATGACTTCTTTCTGTTCATACAGCCTTTCCTATCAGTGGACACTAATCTCGTTACAAATCAGTGTTCACTTTGAGGTGCACTTGTTGTTTTTTCTCAATGTGCACAGGAAAAACCAACTACTGGCAGTTTGGGTAACAGCCAAAGGACACACAAATGAGAAGAATAATCAAATATGCTATCATTCTAATGACAGTGAATACAGAATGCTTCTACAGTACAGAAGAGTTGGAGTTAACTTTCTGGAAAGCTTCAGAAAATGCAGTCAATTTAACTTTATCAGGAACTAATACATGCATCCTCTCTGGCTACACCTGTACTAGTAAATTAAACATGATCGGGAACATTCTCTGTCATTGAGGGCAAATGGCACAAAATGGTCCACAACCACATCATTAAACTTGCCTTCCCCAAAATAGGGTATCCGTATCCAAACTGCATATTGGAGTTTGGGTCCCTGTCTCGTGACTCCCCCTATCTAAAAACTGTCAGCAGAGGCCAAAACTGTACCAAGACCTCTCCAATAATTGAGCAGTATGGACAGTCAAGTTTCTGTACTGGAATATTTTCCTGGAATAGCTTAATTTACTGGTATAGATGTACCCCAACTGGACAAAAGCCCTGAAGTAGTCTTGGTGGCAGAAACAAATAACTGATTTTTTTTTTTTCTACTTTCTGTAACTGTTTAGATAATTTCTGGATTAGGCTCAATGTTTAATGCAGCTTTCACTTCTTCTTCATGTTGATGCCATCTAGGTAGTCAGTTCCTGGCAACAGTCTCCTGTGAGCCTCTCATGTGCCCCAGAATGGTCTAAGTAATGACTCAATGAAGCAGCTTCATCAGTCTAAAAGTAATTTTTTACTAAGCAGAAGTCCTCATTGAAGCTCCTAAACCCACATAGTCTACAGATAGAAATAAGCACTTTGAGTGTGCAATTCATCCCACTGAAAGGAAGTCATCTAAAGTAAGTGAAACAATGTGTCCTAGAAGTAGTGATGGGCTCAAAGGTAGATGTCTGTGATGCAGATATCTAAAAGTAAGTGACATCAGTCCTACTCAGGATAGCAGAGGCATTGCTGGGGCGAATGAGTAACTGTTTGTGATATCCATCTACTTGCCGCCACAGCTGGCATGCAGAAGCTTTAGCCAAACCCAGAAATAGGGCTTGAAAAAGCAGAAAACATTACCAGCAACAGAGTAATCAAAGACAGGCAACAAAGCACAGATGTCACTTTGCAATCCACTAGATGTAAAGAACGATACCAGTTTATACCCATCAATGTTGACCTACACATAGGTACCTTATAGTGCTGCGTATGTCGTTGCAACCTGCTACTACTTGTAGAATCACACTGCTAACAACAATAAAACCAGCAGATCAAAACCAATGGATGTAAGCGTTTGTCTGTCCTTTATTTTTTTCTGAAACATCTCTGATATTTCTTGGTTTATTTTGAATGGGCTTTCTTCAGTATNGTGAAGAACTGCAGCTCATGGGAAGGACTCACATTGGAGAAGTTTGTGGAGGACTGTCTCCCATGGCAGGGACCCCACGCTGGAGCAGGGGAAGAGTGTGAGGAGGAAGGAGCAGCAGAGACAACGTGTGTTGAACTGACCACAACCCCCATTCCCTGTCCCCCTGCACCTCTGTGGGGGGAGGAGGTAGAAAATTTGGGAGTAAAGTTAAGCCTGGGAAGAAGGGGGCTGGGGGGAAGGTGTTTTAAGATTTGGGGTTTATTTTCTCATCATCCTACTCTGATATTGATTGGTAATAAATTAAACTGATTTCCACAAGTCAAGTCTGTTTTGCCCATGATGGTAATTGGTGAGTGATCTCCCTGTCGTTATCTCAACCCACGAGCCTCTCATTATATTTTCTCTCCCCTCTCCAGCTGAAAAGGGTGAGTGATAGAGCAGCTTTGGTGGGCACCTGGTGTCCAGCCAAGGTCAACCCATCACATTCAGGTAGAACCATAGATCAACAATCCTCCATTGTCTCTGAAAACCTATTGATTTAAAAACTGGGTATGGAAAGGATAATACCATTTAAGGGATTTACTTATTTGTCAAAATGACTAACTTCTCTATAAATAACAAGATAACAAAGATTTCAGGAGACTATATTGGCATCATGATAGTAGCTATTATATGCTATCCTACCTTCAGTATGTAATTACTCAAGGAAAAGAGAGCAAAGCAATGTTCAGCTGATGTATAGTAGCAGAAGACGAAACAAAGAGATGTGTGATGATACCATAAACCACGAGGTTAAAATAGTTCACCAATTCTTTCCTAACTGCAAGTGGGACAGCCCAAAGCAGCAACATCATGTCATTCAAACCTTAATTATTCACATTTTCACTCTAAAAATATCACCTGCTTTAGGTTCTTGTAGGAAACAATCATTTTTCATAATACAACAAAGAACAAATGTGATTCACTGTATGCCATCAGTAGTTTGAAACACCTTTATAAGCTTAATAGAAATGATAGGAATAGAGTGATTACAGTTTTCAGTAGTGCAAAACAATTCTTTCAGAAAAGTGAGCATACCTGGAATAGATGAACTGGCAAGCTTATTCCTTAAAATAATTAATGATAGATTTCAAATTAAATCCATTAGCCATGAAAATCTTAAGTCATTCACCACTGAGTGCATCATACATCAGGTCTCAGCAGAGGGAAAGAGCAATCTTATATTAAGAAGTGCGGCAAATATCCCCCTTTCACTGGTCTCACATGAGACAGTCCTGTTGTCTTCTGTCTCCATTTCTTCCTTGCTTAGTGATCTTGCAAGGAAGTACATTAGGAGGATGGCATCACTGGAGCCATCTCAACCACTGATTGTCCACTGTTGGTTACCATGGCTACTAGGCTGTTATGAAATGTGACACAAAAGGCACTAACTAGAACTTTCTTCTAAAGAAAGTGGCAGCCTTAGCTGTGTTTATGCAATGGTCAGTCTTTTCAGTCTGTTATGCATGCTCTGAGAATGCACCCTGTATTTAATCCCTCGGGGAGCTAGAAGAAAGAATATGAAGCTGTGGGCTTCATTTCAACTAACTTCCAATGTAATCATGTAAGATATTTGTTTCGATGCCCTGTACAGTTAATGGAGAGAAAGAGACACTTTTGTGGCATGACTCATCTCACCTATTCTGGTTCAATTTAGTTTAGGATGAGACTAATCCCACCCTAGAATTGTCTACATTATTATACTGATCATGTAGAGAATCTGTCATGATTAGTCTAGAAGTTGACTCTGCACTAAAGATGACTAAAGCTAGTTGAAACCAAACTTTGTTATATTTTCTAAATCCTATTCAGGTGGTAACTGTGCTGATCAGCCAGGTCAAGGTGCTCTTAGGCACACGCAAAGGCATGGACTCAGTGTCTGCACAGTGTCAAAGATAATAAAACTGTGTGTATATAAAGTTTACATGTCGCAAGTCTCAGGCAACAGCTGACCATGACTTTCCAGGTCCTTGTTTCTGGTATCTACTTTCGGCCTAAGTCCCATTTAATGAGTCAGTCGCTGACTTTTCTTCCAGATCTAGAATGCCATGACTGTCCTGTCAGACTTGAAATCCTAAGAGAAAGTCTTCAAAAGACAGATGGAAATGTTCTAATCTTCTCTGTGGACTACAAATGTTAAAGCAACTTCAAATCAATCAATCAAGACACAACTGAAGGTAATACAGCGCTGAATAAATGAGGGAAATAGTACAGCACCTGATCGCTGAGCCTTCAGCTAACAAGAATAACAGGAGAATATGGTTTATCCCTGTCACAAACCTCTGTAAAACAGAAAAGGATCTGACACATACTTATTAGTTTTTTACAGCAAACCAGAGGAGAATTGGAAGTAAGGGCCCTAATCCAAGTGCCAAATGTAATCCTACATTACACTGTAACTCAAATCCCCATTCTATATATATTGTACAAGAGTGTCTGCTGGAAAAATAGCTTGTGTAGCAGAGGAAAAAGGTAGTGACAGGCTCAAGGCAATGTTACTTAGCATAATCTCACTGTTTCTCTAACCTTATTTAATGTCCACAAAGAAGTAATTTTAAACCTAACCCATCTGCTTCTGTTAATTTAACAACAAAAGCTCAGGATCCTTTGTCATAAGTTTAGAAAAATATACTGAGACTGGCACTTATAAAGAAGATGGAGTGTGAAGCACATATCCTTGAATCTCTTTTCTTCAGCTGAGAATGGGAATACAGTTCCCCCAGGAAAGCCAGGCAATTTTCAGACCTAGTACTTCAATGAGCACTTTTTCCCCATTATGCTGGACAAGCTTGCTTGACCATGCTGAGTATTCTTCCCTGTTACTGTGTATTTTTCACGTGCTTCCAAGGAATTCATTAATTTCTTCTTTTTTTTCTCACATAAAGATGACACTAGACTGCTAGTTAGAAAATGTCATACATCTATCTATTGGCTGCTAATTTAGAGAAGAATAAAAGCTGAAGGTATATCACAAAGCTCCTGTTACAATCAGGTAAGACATCCTCTAAGTATTTTTTGTTCCAGCAGGTTGTACTTCTCTTTCCTGAGTTAACAGAACAAAAAAGGGTTAGTTTTTTTTTTTATTATTTTATGTTATTATAAATTGCAAAGTACAATCCACAAATGGATAAGAGTTAAGCTAGCTGGAGTTCTAGAAATGAGATATAATTCTTGCTTTTGATGAGTCATAATTTTCAAGTGAATAGGGTGTCTGTAGCTGGAATGGACTAGTTCTTGAACTTATCCTATAGGCCTTTTAATTTATGGCTTACATTCCTTTTTCACACCTGGAAAAAAATGATCTGACCTCTAAAAAGCACATTTCCAGTACATCCCATAAAACAGCAGGAAAGAATGCAGATTGAGAATGCAGTTCCAGCACCTTGCTCTTTAAAAAGCTTTTAAAGCCTGTCTTACTCATTCATCTTTTAACAAAGATGAATGCACATGACAGTTTTTATCCTCGTCTGCCTGGTAAGGCAAGAATAATGTTAAATCAATGCCAAAGTGATCAGGGATGAGATCAAGATCAAAGTTCTGATCAGCCCACGATGGATTATTCTGTCTTAAATATTAAAAAGAAATTATTTTAGGAAAAAAAATCACTGGAAAAATAGAAATATGCCCCTGAATCAGCTAATGCATCTCACTGCTAGCATCAACCAAATTTTACTCACTGATGAAATGACACCTGGAGAGAAAAAAGCTAAACATAAACTTAGTGGAGGGTATGATCACTGTGGAATTAAAAGAGAATTAAACTTTTTGAATACAAAACAGTACCTTAAGAGTTTGGATACCCATGAGACACAACAGGGGGAAAAACAAACATTATAAAATAATGAATATGTATAGCTGCAGAGTGCCAACCCTTAAATTGTTATGAATGTCTTACATTTGTGACAAAATATTAGTGGAAATAGACAGAAGCACACAGATCTTCAGCAAGTTCTTTAGACTTTAAATCTCCCATTGATTTCAATGGTGTTTCAAGACCTTACAGTAGCTGGGCAACCATCCCCAGTGGATCTTTGATGTCCGTTTGAGAAAATAGCAAAGTAATATTTTCAGAGAAAATCTGTCTTCCATTAACTCTGACACTGATGGTTCATGTACAAAGAGTGAGTCCTTCTTCTTCCTGCCTTATTTGACGAAGCCAGTACACATAACTCAACTGGCTTGTCATATAGTATTTAAACTCACCTGTAGGCATAGGGCTTCTGTGAGCATGAAAATGTCTTCACATTTTTTGAATATTCCATGTAATTGTGAATTATTTGTCATCAACAGTGGAGGAGTTAATCACCAACAAAGAACGGAGTTGGTCTTCAGGTCCCGCACTCTAAAGCAAATGAAGCTACTGAAATGCATGAAGACAAGGAAGTTTCCTAGCTGAGGGTCTCCCCTTGCATCTACAGAACTCTTTTCTGCTAGTACTCAGAAACAGCGTGTTAGCACATACAAATGTTTATACACTTGTGTAGGTCCAGATACATATTCTCTGACTGACCTTTTTCTCCTTTATATCATTCTATTCTCTCCTCCTGAGTTCTTGAATTTCATAGATCATACATGTTCTCTTTTTCTTTTCAGAAAACCTTGCATGTATTCTTCTCTCACTAATAATTCTAGAAGTCCCGCTGCAACAGCAATCCGTCCAAGAGTAATTGGGATAGAAAGGCCACGTTTTTAAAAATATTAGACAGAGCTACAGAACATCTCCTGCTATTGGGAGACTATCATTTATACAATCATTTTTTTTAATAAGACCCTGGCATAGTTCTAGACTGGAGTCCTCCTAGCACTCTCCCAAACCATTTCTGGACATGAATTGAGGGTTAATGTACACCAAGGACCGTTCGTAGCAGACAGACTGCATGCACTCCCTGTTCTGGAAGCTAAGACTAACATCAGCAGGTGCCATTTCTTACCAGCTGATCTCAGTGCCCAGGAAAGTTCCCAGGCATATTTAACTTGTATAGATATAGTCAATACATCCTTCAGTTGATTCATGTGCAGTGCTTGTTACTGTTATAATTTACATTAATTATTTTAACTGGTGGGACAGTTAACTGACTATCCCAAAATGACTTGGGATATAATCAGAATATTGAAATGCTTCCCAAATTCTTTGAAGTAAGATTGTATGGATTTTAAAGGGTGCCATCTACTAACTGTGTTAATCATTAGCAGAGTCAAAAAGAAAACTTAATTCATACAGTTGCCCACAGTACCCACCATCTGCAGGCCTTATCTTTATATGCTGTATCAATGTGAGAACAATGAAATACCATACTCCTTGCCCATTTACCTGAATAAGACTTGCATAAATACCTGTAATATTGCTGAAGGTCATCATCAAGTATCAGACATTCTCACATTTTTTAGATTTGTCAGTAGAGATACCTAAGGAATATTAAACATCCAAGCCTTTCAACGACAATTATCCTTATTAAATAAAATCCTTATCAGCTGTATCTTTAGTACCAAAGAAATTACAAGCACCAAGATACATCCATAGCATAAATCCATAGCTGTACCTGATTTCTGCAAGAGAATATTAATCAGTAAAAGTTTTAACTTTATCAACTGCACTAATGAAAAGGCATTTTCAATTACTTGTTACACAAAGCTCAATGGGGTGAAGAAGAGCAAATTGTAAGCCTCCAGATTTTAGCTGATGTATTATTTCTCCAACTTCACAATACTTTTGAAGTACTTTAGATTTCAAATCAAAGAACATACATTGTAAAGGGGATTTACACAATAAAATTAATATCTGCTATGTGGACATTGCTTGTCTTAAAATATTCATTGGTACATTTATGAAACAAGTTCATTTTTAGGTAATGATTATAGAGCTGTTGGTATTCATTAAATAAAGGCATTTTTACAGTGAAAATGTGAGCACTTTTTGTAAGATCAGTGACCAATATTTAATTGGAGTTATGTAGAATTCAGTATAATGATTCAATTATTATAAAAGCAGAAATCAAAAGGAAAAATGCATGCATGTAGGGGAACAGGATTTGGGCCTTACAATAGAAACAAAAAAATTTAAGCCAAAAATTTGAGCTGATTTCCATTTTACATGACTTCTGCCAGGCTATAGATCTTCAGAAATGTAACATTTATTTTGTGAATCTGGCTTTTAGAGCAGTTTTAAGGGCACATTATAGTAATGAATCTTTTTAAAACAATAATCTTCCCAAAATAAAAAATAAGACTTCCAGCTCTAACTACAGTCCAGAAAGCTTTGTATGTCAGGTTGTCTGACCTATTATGAGTGCATATTTTACATGCATGACATGCAGGTAATATGGCTAAAGGCAAGTTATACAATGGCTTTTTCCATGTCACAGAATACTTACAAAATACCTTGACACTACTAGATGATGATGTAGCAAAACCCATATTCCATGCCACATCTGGAGAAGCACAAGAGTGTAAAATAGGTCTCATTAATACGCATAGCATATTCCTTCCTGGTCTCTTGTAGTTCTGTCCCATGTTTTGAATGTGCATTTTCTTCTTTGACATACTTTTTGCATTTGATATTTAAACATACAAGCAGGTCAAAGAATGTAATAGCTCAGAAATTAGAGTTTCCTCCAAACATAAATGATTATTCAGTAGCAAGGAAAAAATATCCCATTGCTTTTCCTAAGATCTTCTGAAACTTCCCAAGTATAGATCTTCTTCAGTAAGGCAGGCAAACCCCTTTTGTAATACATTTCTACTCACAAATATTTTCTATAGCTTTAGCATTGACACGGTGTGTAAAGCAGCCTGGAGACAACGGTGGAGCTCTGGCTAATCTTCTGTGCTGCTACCGGTTCCACAGCCAATTTGGAAAAGAGTAAATGTCCTTCAAAACTTCAGTCAAAAATGGTGTTGGAATTTATCCCACTACCACAGGAGAGATGAAGACAAAATTTGGCCACAATTCTTTATATAATAAGTGGTATCTTGGCTATCCAGAGAAGGAATTGGTAGCTGTAAAATCAGTGTGCTGGAAACAAACTGGAAATATGAAGTGCTAGTGAACTACAGGTGATTCCAAAACAAGATGCATGGCCAAAGGTGCTGATCTCAAGTATCTTCCAACTTGGAGATGGGCAACTTCTGTGCCTCAGGCACCAGATGCAAACCAATTGGCACCAGAGCATGACTGTTTGTAAGTCAGCACAGGATTCCTATACCAAGGAGGAGAGGTAAGGAAAATAAAGCCAGAAAGAAATTCCACTCAGTCAGGAAAGGATCTCACTAAGTGGTACAAGTAAAGATGTTTCCAATGCAGCTAGGCTTTCAGAGTTTCTCATCATGGCAAAGAATAGCACAAAAAATCCATATGTTGTCTGGAGGAGAAGTGGACAAAAAAGTCATGATAACAGCGTGTCTGTGGTAACTTCACAGGGGCAAAAGTAACTACTCAATTAACACAAGTAAAACCATGGGATCCGTGACTTCTCCTAAGACTGTGCTAACCTTGGTTTGGCAAGTCACTGCAAAAGTAATCATTATACTTCCAGTTTTAACAGATATTCTGGTTTGTTTTACAAAGATTAATAATGCTTTCTACATGGCACTGGCTTTCTCATAACACAGATTTAACATAGATTACAATCCAGGACAAAAAGTTTCTTTAGGACTTTACTTAAAGCTACTCTTTTTTTAAACCATGAAGGAGTTCCAGTCTCCAAATACTCCCTTACATGTTTGACACTAACCTACTTCCTTCATCTCCTGCGCAAACAGTAAAAGAATAAGACTGAGCATAATGTCCTGTGCTGTACTGATTAGCTGGAGAACAGCAAAATGTAATCTGCCTTTTTATCCTGGCCCTAGATGTTGCTGTCAAGTTTTTATTCAAGAATGAAGAAGCAGTAAGAAAGAGAGTTATTCAGGAAACGTCAGTGTAAATAAAGATTACTTCCACTTGTCCTCTGTTCATTCTGTTTTCTTTTCCTGGTTTTTCTTCACATGTTCTTTCCATTTCTTCTAGCTGTTGTCCAGCAAGTCTCAGTTTTATCAATGACGTTTACCCACCCCACCCTTTAGTGTGTTTTTTTCCTATGGCATAATGAGTATTCATTATGATTCCCAGTAAGGAAGAATAGAAACCACGGGTTTGTCTCTGCTGAGTAGGATTCCTTTCCCAAAACTTGATCTATCTGCCTGAAAATTAAGTAGCTGTTCTCAGGGTACCATTTTACCACAGGATGGTTTCAGCAGCAAAGACTTGAATGTCCTACCTACCCCTAGTACTTATCCCCACTCAAAAGTTTGTATATTTTTAGCACTATCAAGATTCATGGTTGAGGGACCACACCATAACACAGTCAGTCAAATTATGTCTAATAAAGAGAATTCTATAAAAAAGAAACAACAGAAGAGGCAGCGAGTTATGGTACATGGGAAGTAATGAGCTGCCAGGGCAGTGGAAAGAAGGGTGAGGGAATCTGTCTTCTGTCAAAAATCAGCACCTCTGAAAATGTACCCTCAACTACATACCTAGGCTCTATAGGTAACCAAAGTTGAGAGACAGATACCTCCTACTGACCATCATCCCAATTATCTCTAGAGGTATCTACTGACTGTACAAATCAACTTGAATAAAAATTTCCAAATTATTTTTTCAAGGCTTTTATTCAAATAATTTGGAATTCATCATTCCCATTACAATGCAAGAACCGAAAGCCACGAAAAGACTGGAAATTCACAGAAAGAGTACTTTGTTATGTGTCTTGAGTTTATTCATTATAGGAAAATGAAAAATTTTCTGAGATAAATACCAATTGTGTATCAGTGTCATCAGTACTATTATGTAGTCCCTCTCCTTCACCGCATCAAGATTTGTCTGAAATAATGATTTTTGTAGAAATAAATTTTAAAATAAAAACTTATTAATTCTCTATTTGTTTGCTTGTTGATTGAATTGTGGGGTTTCAAGTATTCAGATTTCACAGTTTTAATTTTTTTTTCTACATTCAGGAAGAAAGAGACTAGAAAAATATGTTAAATATATATTTGGTTTTACATAATCATTTGACTAAGTACTAAACAATCATGATAAAACAGTAAGTGGCTGGCCACAGTATGCTGTGCTGATTTAAAGGACATTCAAGTCATATATCTGAGACACAGCAGACTGGTAAATGCAAACAAGAAATAACAATTTCCTTCTGAAAAATGGAACTTCCATCCAGTACAAAATGCTGGGATTCTGAAATACAGTCATAAGCCAAAAACGAGGACAAAACATTGAAGAACCTTGGGAGTTAGGGTGTTAAATGTATATATTTAAATTTTTTTTCATTTCAATCCTAACAATATTTTTCTTTAGGCAAAGTGAAAGCTTTGCATTGTATAAAAATAAAAGCCGACATTGTTCCATGCCCAGCATCTGACCCTCCAAGTAATTCTTTTTCTCCACCAGCTCTGCTGGAATTTCCAACAATATTGCACCGAGTTTTAGTACCAGCCCATAGCTGCTCACTTTTCTTGGTACTATTCTCAGTACTTCTGCTTCCAAATCTGCAGTGCAAAAACACTCACTAGCAGCAGAGGATGCCAACACAGGAGCAGTGTTTATTTTTTTAACCTTTTCTCAACCATCATTCATAATGTGCTCAAGGTGGGACTTACTGTTATATGACATAGTCAGGAAAAAACTGAAAAATAGAAATAAAGTGGATTTTTAAAAAATAATTCTTTAACTATTTGAAATACAATTCTTAATTTAATTGAACTGAAGCATTTTGACATCTTAATGAAATTCTTTTGAAAAGAAGAATGTGTTCCCATGAATTGCTGAATTTTTCAATCAAGCAACTCTAGAAATACATACTGAATCAACACTTCTAACCTCTGTATTCTTCCTTGAACAAAGACAACTGCAGGCAATTACAGGTAATGAAAATCCAAAACATTTGTGCTGGAGGAAATCGAAAAATTCAGAAGAGGATTTCCTGATTTGAAAGGCTAATTACAAGCATCAGCATCTTGCACAAATAAAACGCTATTATAGATCAGCAAGGAAAAATAATATATTTTTGTCCAAAACTTTGGTAGTGAGATGAAATGGAACAACTGGTTACTCCATTTCCCTAGGGTATCACCAAAACTGTTCCTGAAGTTTGGAGACTGGACCTAAGAGGACATAAAAGTCAAGAAAGTCCCCCATCAAAGGAGCCTGAACATAAAAGCACAAAGAGATGTGTCAAGCTGTAGATCTCCAAGTTCTCCAGTTTCCATACTGTAAGCTACACCGTGCAGCAGCGCTGCCCTGCAGCCAGAGTTCATTGACNATACTGTAAGCTACACCGTGCAGCCAGAGGTCATTGATGGCCTGAGGTCTCCAGCAGCCCCAAAGTTAAAGCTTCCAATGAAAATGTGTCTACTTTGGGTGGTACAAATTTATATTAAAATAAAAGAGTCTCAGTAAACATTCAAGTTTTGGTGGACTGCCCAGTTCTAATAAAAAAAATCCATGTAAAGGAAAGACTCCTGACTAGCTCACCAAACACTGGCAATTAACAACCAGGTGTGACTTGGCTCACTTGGAGCTAGATAGAAATGAGAAAGCATCACAGCTGAAGGCTTTTGTCAGACCTAGTGTACTAGCCACAGATTAATAATTTAATTTCCTTCTGGCTCTCTGTCGCCAAGTTTTTGACACTATTCCTTTACCAGAATGGCAAAACTCCCAGCCCTAGGAGAAGTAGGAGTCAAAGGCTCCTTAAGTTCTAACTCACTTAAATAGTTTCTTTCCCATAATGTATTTTTCAGCAAGAAGAGATAAAGTTATTGTCATCTAATGCTATTAAGTCATTTACACAATTAAAAAGTAATTATGAACAAGTGGTGTTGTATTTGATGAAACTACCCTGTATCACTTGTCATGTATAATACACCATACCCTTGATACATCTGGAGTTTTGAAAGGTGAACTAAAAATGCAATCATTTATGTAATTAAATGTAGACAGGAACACAAAAACACGTGCAGGTGGCTATGGTTTGTGATAGGCAGTTTGTATGTCAGCAGACAGAATAAATTTAAATCATGTTTAATTACCAATTTTTGGAAGTTCTCAGTCACTTTTCATAGAAATTATTATCATATCATATCCTACTAAATAGTATTTAATAATGCAATTTAAAAAACATACTGTATAAAATATAATTTAAACATTCCTTGTAAAACTCAGCTATTCAGTGACTACACACTGGGCTCTAGGGGAAAAAAAAAAAAAAAAAAAGGTTTTGACATTAATTACACTGTTTTAATTAAGAGTATTTATAACTAAGGTGATTGTTCTTCAATTTCCTTGCACAAAAGCCTTTGCATTGTGAAAATCCTGTAATGACCAGACTCCTTGCCTGCTCTGAAGAGGCTGAGGAGCCAAGATTGACAGCTCAAGTTGGGGATCCCAGAGAGACCATCTAGGGCTATTGACTGAGGGAAAAGCATGAAGCATTCGTAACCATGCATCAAGACAATATTTTAGGGGAGAAGAACACAGAGGGAGAGTGGAGTCAAGAAAACAAATTGGAAAGTCACCTACTTGGAAGTGAAAGTAGGTGTATCAAAAGCTCCTTGAAAGAGAATTTTTAAAAAAGCAGGTAGTCAAAATTCTGCCTTGGAGCTCGTGATGTATCACAATGCTGTTTTGGCTTGCAGAGCTCTCCAGCTTTGCATCAGGCAGCTCACACTGGGGAGGCTGCTAATCTGGGAAGCACGGCCCTTTGCAATGCTGGAATCTCAGCTACAGCCTCCCAAGTCAGGCCCGAGGGCAGGTGTCTGGGGTCTGCCAAATTTGCAGCTGGGATATGGATGGATTGCAGGGCCTGTCAAACAGCATAACGGTTTCCTGATGTGATCTGCAGCATGTTTCTACTCTGCAGTGCAACCACTGTTCTAGCAGAACTCACTTTAAACAATATATCCCACAGAAAATTCTGCAGGATATATAACAACGGCAAGGACAGTGCTGTGCCTGAAATAGGAAGTGCAATGAAGCAGACTGATGAGATACATCAGTTCCATCAACTCTTCCTTTTTCACTGAGTCCTGCAGGTCTCAATGGTACCAGCCTCCCCCCTCTCACCACCCCAGCTTCCCAGTCAGAGAAGCCAACTAGTAAAACTAGTTTCATCCTATAGTCAACGTCTACTGCACGAAAAGCCATGGGCTCTCCGGGCTCATACCAACCATTAGAAAATGATCTGGGTTTAATACTTAAATTAAATAATGACTTATTCATTTATGTGAAATTTATTACATTATATTTGAGATATAAGCACTAAATTTACTTAAGTAATGTTTTATTAATTTTTTAAAATTACTTGAAAGATTAACAAATTCCACTTTCAATTTAAATAATTTAATTCCTTAACTGAGTAATTGTTTTACTTTACATTCCAAAAAGTATAAGAAACTCACCATTATGTCATGCTGGGAAACAGCTTTTACCTTTTAAAAAAAATACCTGTGGTTCAGAAATATTTAAATGTTAAAGTCACTCTCCTGTCATGATCTCCTGAAAACGGGGAATAATAACGTATATAAAATAGATATTACTCCATAAACATAAAATATTAATCATTGTTCAAATATCAAATTTTATTTAATTTATATGGTAACTTAAGAATTAAGTTATATTTTATTTTATTGCAGATAGTGAAAAGTATAACATGGAGAAGCGAAGTCATATCCTTATCTTGGAAAAGCAGAGGGTAGAACTCTTAACTCTGTATTCAGTCCCTAAATAAAGGCTGCCTACGGGCAGAAACAAAGCAAAAAGCTGGAGAACATATTTTTTTTCCTTGGGAAAGCTGGTTGCCTTCCATGTTGTTTGGAAAACCTCTCTGCCCCACACCACTCAGCCAGCCTCTCCATGCGCACAGCCACACTCCCATCTCGAAAGCAGGGTCCTGGAAAAGGCACAGCGAAGGGCAACAGCGATGATCAGAGTTATCCTTACGAAGAACAGTTTCCTTAAGAAGAAAGAATCATTCTTCTTGGGACGAATTGAGTTAAACAAGTATTTTCAGCCTGGAACAGAGATGAATTGAGGGGGATAAAAATGTTAATGGGGGATAAAATCATGAACGTCAAGGAGGAGGTGAATACTTCAGCGGGGGCTGCAGGGCGGCCTCTGTGAGGAGAGGCCGGGGCTGCCCCGTGCCNGGCCCCGTGCCGGACCACACCGTTCCCCGCCGGCCCCAACCCACCCCCCGCCGGGCACGGCTGAGCCCCTCAGCCAGGGTGCTGGTGCCGCGGGGGAAGCGTATTTAAGAAAGGGCAAAATGTGACACAGGCAGTGAGGAGTGAGGGAAAAAAGTGTGAGAAACAGCCCTGCAGACGCCGAGGTGAGAGAAGAAGGAGGGGGCGGAGGTGCTCTAGGTGCCGGAGCAGAGATTCCCCTGCAGCCCCTGGTGAAGACCATGGTGAAGCAGATTGTCCCCTTGCAGCCCATGGAGGACCACGGTGTAGCAGATATCCACACTGCAGCTCATGGAGGACCCCACACTAGACCTACAAGTTTTTTCACCTTATTTTGTCCCCTGTCCCATTAAGGAGGGGAAGTGAGAGAGCAGCTGGGTGGGTGTCTGGCTGCTCACCCAGATCAAGCCACCAAACTGACTCAGGAAGTCCCTGAATCACTGAACACTGCCACAGAATTTCATAGTTATTTTAATCTGCTGAAGGCATCTCTTGTGGTTCACTGCCAGACCATTGGTCTGATCTGTACAACCATCCTTCTGGAATATGAGAACAACTCCACATCCTGTCAGTGGTGCTTTTAATGGTGATATGACATGTAGACCTAATATCAGTTGTTAATAGGTGGAAGAAAAGGTGGCTAGATTTACATAAGAAGAGGCGAAGTAAGATACCACAATTGGTTTATCTTTACAGTGCCTTGCATTAGCACATACACAAAATCAATTTTTAGAGGAAAGTAGTATTAAAAAAAAAAAAAACCCAAACAATTGGACCAACAACAGTTTTATTTGGCAAAATCATCTATATTTCTCTGCTTGTGCATAGACAAAAACCTCTTTTTCAATTTAACAGTGCTTTCAGTCCAAGCCATTAAGTATGGCTGGAGATATAAACAAGAGCCCACATGCTGCTTTTACTCAGAAGGGTAACCTCAATATTTGAAGTGAGATTATAGACTAAATTACTCAAGCCCTGCTATTTTACCAATACCTTCCAGCAATTCCTCCTGTGTTTTCAGAAGTCCCACATAACTTCTCATTATACAGTGCAAAGAAATCAACAAGAGCAAAGACTCACAAGATATACCACTGAAAAGCATACTGAGACAGACGAAATGAAGAGAGAGGAAGTGCAAATGATAACACAGGGATGCTGAAGTGGCTTGCACATCTTTGCTAGCCAGATTAGACTAATGTGGAAATCGCTACAGGGAAGTCAAACATTGGGACTCAATATAATGTAAGAATTATAGCTACATTAGTTCTCAAATAACACAGCAAAAGCTTTAGCCTATTGACTAGATGCAATTTTCTGCCAAATCCAGAAAGCTAAAGGCTATCAGGTCTGATCCTGAAGATTTCAACAAATTAAGGCAAGCAGAGCTCATTTGCTTAAGAAGCAGAGTGTGCACTGGCATAAGACAAATGACACTGAAAAGCAAGTTAAATAAAGCTAAATAATGTAAGGTTTGCGTTGTAACGGTAGTTCAAGATGGCAATGTCATGCATACTTTCCAGCCTGTTCTTTGAAATTGCAGGTGCATCTTGCCCTGAATGCAAATATTATCTGCAAGTAAGAACTTTAGTAAGGTTTAACTTACCAAGAAAAGAAAGGACCCATAATTTTTGGAGCTATGCTAAGGCAAAATCTGTGTTATATGATTTCCAGAAAAAAATCATCCCAATATAATATAAAATATGAAAACTAGATGGAATTCTATCTATCTTCCACATGTTATGGCATCTGGGCAAAAGAAAACCTTTCCATTCTGCAATGTGATAGGAAGTCAGAGGATTAAAGCTAATACCATAACAAGAGATACTCATGAAAAATGTGTACATTATCACTCTGCCCAATCCCCTCAATAAACTCCTAAAACAGCACTCAGGAAAGCACCAGCTTGAAAAGAATGAATGACATACGTGCTGTGTTCCTGGCTGATAGCACGGTGTCCAGGTAGTAAGACAATGACAAATTCCATCACATGCTGCTGAGAAAGAATTATACACATTGAAGCCAATTAGGACTAGAGTTCCAGCATTTTCTAGCAACCTGCAGATCTTGTGTATATCAATTTTAATTGTGGATGCCTTTTGCCAGGAGTTCAAAACCAAATGATATGAACAAATTATATGGTATTATTTAACCCTTATCCCCTCAGTAAGTGTGGCTCACCATGATTCTAAAAATCAAACAAACAACGAACATTTTGAATTTTAAGTCAATTATATCCTACTAATCTCCAATTACCTGTCTACTTTTTCTGGTTTAGTTTGGTGAATTATATAAAATGTAAAGAGCTCTAAGAAGAAAAAAAAAAAAAAAAGAGCACTACAGAGAAGTGTGCTTTTATGTTAAAGTCATTCCTATGAACACCTGTGAACTGTTGAGTTTAATTGGGCTACATCTGCTCCTGATTTTGTGAGTTCTGACTGATTATCTGTCCTTACACTGTACTGAGTTGTCTCTCCCTTCTTCCTTTCCATATGTCTTTTTGGGGTACAGTTTATACAAAATGACATACCTGAGAAATGAGCAACTTAAAAATCTGCAAGCTGTGCAAGAGGTGGTAGTTCTCAAAGAGAGTTATTCAAAAGGCATAAGAATTCACAGACTTAGTTGTTATGGTTTCAAAAATAATAACTCTGGCAAGGATGTGGCCTTATACTGACCTCCCAGAGACCAACAGTCATGGAGACTCAACAACAGAAACATAAGGAGAAATTAGTTTCCAGGTAAAACATATCTGCCCCACAACATAAGAACAAGGCTTTAGTTGGTTTCTTCAAGGGAATTCCATGCACCATCACAGGAGAGAGTACAAGGCCATATCACGTCCTGAAATGCACTTTATGTCTGCTCATTTTATGCAACATGAGTTATACTGATTCATTGTGGCAAAAGTCCTACCGACTTCCTGGATCAGACTCTTAGTACATCTTTACGATCCAGAGTAGCAGTAAATCACTATTATCTCAATGGATTTGGAAGCAGAGAAAAAGAGGAAAGAGAATATCACACGGCTGAACATAAGCAACACTGAGATAAAGATCAAGATTTCAGTCCAAAACCCCTATTCTGCTACTGCTAGTCCTATTAAATGTTCTTTTCTTTGAATTAAATGCTATCTGACCTCCCAGTTGTGCTTCTGCTCATCTCAGAACTGGCCCTTTGTGAGATTTCCTGCCCCATAACAAATGCTTCATTCCTATTAAAGACCCAACCCAATCTGTACTCCCAGAACACACAAACATTTGGAGAAACAGACAGCTCATGAAATGTTGCCAATTTTATTTAGAGAGGAAGATCAAGTTGTATCTACATATACTGTTATAGCCCAGTAGATTGAACACTATAGTAGGTGGGAAATTCAAGTTCATTGACCTGCTCAGCATTAGGCAGTTCAAACTGATGTTCTCAGCATCTCTACAAAGTACCCTGATCAGCAGGATGAAAGCTATACCAGATGTGGTGTCTCATATGCTTCTTGAAGCCATGCTATGGATGGACACATCAGAATGATGCTATGAATTTAAACTCTAGTCACCGATGGTGTCCCCAGACCAAGAACAGAAGAACTCATGGAACTCAGAAAACATGAAAAAATATATAATAAGGAAATTAAAAGTGGAAGTTCATATAAATAATAAGAAAGAGAGTTTGTTTGAATTTCTGTCCACTGAAATTGAGGAGACTTACCACTGATATTTAATGCAGCACTGAATGTTTTTAAAAAGCCCGCTTTAATAATCATATCTATTTATTTGAGGAAAAGTGATAGCAAGCCCTCAGGCAGATAGGAAAAGGCAAACATTACTTCATGCATGATTTAAAAAGACATGTAGTGGGAAAGGAAGTGGGAAACAAAATGTTGTTGCTCTTTCCAAATGGCAGCAGACCTGCAGCCTGGAGAGAGTTCAATTTTCCCCTAACAGCAGTTCAAAGTTGGGGTAGAAATTAGTGCTTAAATGTAAAAATCTTTTATTAGCCTTTTGCTTGCAGAACATAGATGAGTTAAGTTTATCTGGAATACAGAAAAGCAAAAGCAGCCTATTCTTTTTCTGGAAACCTCGGCTAAAATATTGTTGTCCTCTAGAAGTTTTCTGACCTGTCAACAAGAACTATCCATCTGCTTAAATAAACCCTTTATTTTTCCTAAGTGCCTCTTCTTTCTTTCTGAGAAACCTTTGATCTAAAGTCGATCTTTAAAGACTGTATTGCCTTAGTATGTGAGCCGTGGCTGTTCAGATGAGCAACATAGTTTTGAGAACAAATTTCCAGAACAGGAAGGATATGGAAAGAAATGAGATGGGGGTGCATCCAAGGAAGAAAAAGTTTTCTTTCACTTCAAAATAACTTTTTTTTTTAAATTAAAAATACTATTAAGAGCATTCCATAGTTTGTTTCTTCTAAATTCATTAATAATATTCAAATCTGGGAAAGAAACCTTCATGCTATGGTCAAGAAGACAGTGGACTGAAATGATTTTAAAAAGAAATGTCAAGCGTGTAAAAATATCCACGTTCAGATCCATTATACCCTCTCAGAGCCCCTTCTGCTTTTATAATCTCATTACCAAATTGAGTCAAGGTTGGTTTTTTTACTTCTATTTCACTTTTTTCTAATTGCCTCAAATCTTAAAAGTTTGCTAGCCTGCTGGAATGCAGAACATTTATGGGAAAAACTATGTGTTTAAAATCACATGGACCCCGTAATGACTGGGAATAGCTAATGGAATATCTCTCTCTGTTTCTATCTATGGGTAATGTCATATACAATGTTTATATCTCATTGTTTCATTATAGTCTTTACATTAACATCATTTGTCATTACAACAGATTTTCCACAATACAGAGAAAAGATATTGGAAGTTCCCACAGCTGGAAATTTCTCAAGTTAAATATGATCTGTTCTCAAATGTTAAAATGAAATTTTACATTTTTTCCAAAAATATTAGGATATTTAATGTAATAAAATGTTAAATTTTGGAGAGGATAAATAAAAAAAGCCAAGAAAATTACCTTTTCCTTGACTTGTGTACTGGGAAGATGCTGAAAACACTAATTAGTCATTAATGCAGCTCAATTTGTAGTCTTAATGCCTCAGAGACAAAAGGCTGTTAACTGTTGTTATTATTTGTATAACAGTAGAATTTCAGGCTCCCCTTGTGCTAGGAGTTGAGGAAATACATAATAATTAAAAATAAAAAAAATCCTACCCCAAATAATCTTATAACATAAAATTAAACTGCAATAAATGACATCAGTAAAGCAATGAAAGGGACAGTAGTCAGAGCAAAGCTGTGTTTTACAGCATTTCCTGAAACCAGTTGCTCACATAAACACTGAATCCACTAATATCTCAGACAAACTAGTGGGTTAGGTCATTCAAAGGTCCTATGGCTTCCTTTCATTGAAACATTTTCCATATTCCAGCAAGTAGAAGAATCTTAAGCAAATGTAAGCAGCATGCTGACTAATTACAACCTGTCATAATAAATAACTGGATCCACTCAAATTTAACAATTCATGTAAAGGAAGAACTCCCAGCTGATTTGTGCACATGAAAAAAATGTTACTTTTATTTATTTAGTTTTCTGTTATTCATTGTATCCATTCTTGCAGCCTAAGTTATCATCATACAAGTCATATCTCCTGGGGATATATTTTTAGAACAGTTAGTAGAAAAATAACCCTTATGCTTGAAAAGTTTCAGACAAACAAGGAATCCTGACAAATTTGACAATCTGCATGAGACAAAGCTGTATGGTGGAAAACAACACCAAACTGAAAGGAAAATAAAAATAGAATAGCTAATGTGAGGAAAGTGATTGTACAAGTTTCCTACAGCTCCACACAGTAAAGCTTTTGATGAAACAAGAACTTCTTTATTCTTTACAACAAAATGCCAATTCTGTGGTATTGTGAAGCTAAACAAATGGCTTATAGCTAGCGAATAGACTGTGAAATAAAAATAATTAAGAAAAGGAGTAGCTCCTGCGATTGGAATTTGCCTTTGTGTTTGACTGATTTAGTATTACATATGGTATCTTCTAAAATTATTTTAATTAAGTTGAGAATATACAATCTACTAGAGCTGTTTGGGGATTTTCTGTCAAAGTACAGTATTACCAACCCTGAGGTTCAAAAAGTGGAGTGAAATCTGCTGCCCCCCTCCCAGTCGATAGATTTTTCTTAAGGTTATATTGTACATTTCTCCCTGATTTTTTTTTTTTTTTTTTTTCCAAAATAACTGTGGGCTACCTTCAGACCATGTGGAAGCCACAGTGTTGCTCATTCTCCCAAATATATATGTTAAGCTTGTTATATATGAACAAGCTCTGATTCATTGCATCATATTGTAAAGCATCACCCAAGCCATCAACTGAGAGGAACCACATGACTATATCTTCCCCAACCTTCCCATATTAATTCTGCTCCTGCATCACCAGTATCCATCCAAATCATCATCTCTTCCCCACCTGAGCAGTGAAATATGTACCTCTGATTTCTCTCTGTTTCTTTTTTTTCTTTTTTAACTTTTCCTCTGGAAGTTATTCACCCATCTCTTCCAAACTAGTATTTCAGAGAAAGAGCAGAGAGAGAACAGATTGTCTCCATGAGGTTCTCTCTGTTCCCTCTTTCTCCTTTGTTAGAATGCATTAGACAATTTCTCTCTCCCTTCCATTTTCCAGAGTTACCTCTCAAAAGCTGAGGGAGAAAGGAAAATCTTGACTGCTCTTTCGGCAAGGTGCGGAAACAACCAAGTGCTGTACTTGTCTTAAAATAATGAGTCCTGGAAATAAACAAATTGGTGATTTTTATGTGTTCTGGATGTGTGCAGCTACAGTTCTCAGCCCAACACATCCTCTCATGCATTTTTTTCATCTGTCTTCCTCTTTTGTCAAAAGTACTTCCAGCACATCCCTATAGCTCTTTGCAATCTTAGAGCCACTTCTGTGTGGAGCATCTCCTCTAGCAGTATAAAAAAAAAATCCTTCACAATGCCACCATAAAATCTGTTTGTCCTACCCTGATTTTTTTTTAAGAAGTCCCAGGTACAACATTACAGACGATATAGTTAATCTTTGATTAACTACACTTACCTTTGATTAACTAAACTTACCTCTTAGGCCTTTCTCTGGAGACCTTTGAGCAGGACTTCCTCAGATGTTTTCCACAACGATCATCTTCTCCCCACATCAGGCTTGCTAGTTGCCAGTACCCCATCAGTTTCTTGTCACCTGAACAGCTTTCCCATACCCTTTGGTCTCTCCATCCCTTGCTCTTCAGCACTGAGTAATCGGCACATAAGACTGTTGTCTTAGCTTTCACTCCTTCTTTTCTTCTGAATTCAGCCCTGAAAAAGGTTTCTGCTGCTCTCCTAATCCTAACCCTTTTCCTATCCCTAAGCTCCTTCCACACATCAGGGCAAGTGTGTCATTTCTCCATTTGTCCATCTTCATCTCTGAGTTGTCTGTAGGCAAACACCTCTGCTCCTTTTTTTCAGCTCTGCCCAGAAATCTTGCTGTATCCTGTGTCTTACCAGGGATTTCTCACTAGGCTTCACTGGGCTTGTTGGGTAAACAGTTTATTCAGTTCAGTGAGGGTTTTTCACCGCAGAAAGGGCAAACTGACAGACCTGGTGGTGAGAAAAGAAATTATAACCTCAGTAAAATGACCTGGGTTTCAGTATGCACCTGTGATTGGACTTTAGAAAAGAAAGGAATTTGATTACCATATCTTATTAGAAAAGCTAATTAGTCTAACAATGAATAATAGTTAAGGCAAGGTATTCTGGTAAAAAGAATAACTTAGAGCAGATGATAATGGTCACTATAACAGGAAACAGTTGAAGAGCAATTTTATTAAGATCTAAAAAAATGTTCTGGTAAAACACATTTTGCATTAATTTAATTCTGTTTGGTAACATTTTCCACTGACTAATGAATGATCAGAATACTCATGAAAAACTGTCAGTTTGACACAGAACATTAAAATATCTCTGCATGTCATCGATAAGATTATCATTGCCTCTTTTTTTTGTACATAGTCTATGTCACAGTAGCATTTTAGTGCATCACAAATGTTTTAGTGCATCACACTCATCCTCAGAAATTATTTTATGAATACAGAATATAGACTCAATGGTCCAAATAAGAGCGTAAGTTGGCAAATCTTAGGTGAGCCCACCAAGTATGGGATTTAAGGCAGACAAAATTATTTGCAGTTGTTCTCAAACTTCTCCAATAATTTACACAAAACTAAAGTGACAAAAAGAAGAACTGACATATCTTACAAGTTCTTTTTGTCATTCTCCTGTAAGAGGATTGTGCTAAATCACTTTGGAATAGAAAGGATTTGAACCTGACGGTTTCCTTATATTGGGTAAGTCCCCTCTTTGCTGTGCCACCACCTGAAAAGTGCATTGAGTAGGGAGAAGAACAGAAACTGACACTGTTGTTTCTACTTTCTGAATCTGGACCATTTTTGTCTTAGCTTCTATAAAAAGTACCAAAATAAATCTATCAGTTCAGAAGAGACATTTTGCACAGCCCTAAATAATTTGCTGCAGATAAGCCCTGATGTTCCTCTTACTATGATACTTGAATGACAAGAAAATCCTTCTCCTCTAATTCTGCTGAAATATTTTATCCTTCTTTTTGGTCCTTAACACAATAAAGCTTGCCTCTTTTGATTTTAAACTCCTCAGGATGGGAATTATACCTTCTTGTACACTAGTAAATCCATTACACAATGGAGTTGTAGTCTTCATGGGGTTCCTGGGGAACTACTATTCTAAAAAAACAATATTAGGGAAATTTCACAGGTTTTTCAAGGCAGGAGACGCTATCACCCTGTGCTTCCTTGCTGGATCCCCATTCTGGATTGTGGCTAGGACCACTATCTTAAAACTACAACAATAGCAATAGTAATAATGAGAGAATTTCAAACTTTTATTTATCTACAAAAATATCATAAGCACAAAAGAATACTAATGTACCAAATATGCATATGGAATACAGTAGACATTTCAGGACAGAGAAATAAAAGAGTACTGGAGCTCAGTTGTGACAGTTGTTTTTACTGCTCAAGAAAAGATGATTTTGAATGGGGCTGGTTTAAGAGACATCTCAAATACAATTAAAGAAAAATATTAATTGGAAACAATCAGCCAAATATCTTCACAACAGGTGAATATTATTATTAGGAGCAAATACTATATATAAACACATTACTTTCATCTGATCTGGCGTACTAGCTAATAGCGACTAGAAATAATTATAGGCTGAGATCCTTGCAGATAGACAGTGACCTCATTAATCACTGTGATGGAGATACTGGTAGCTCCCTGCAGTGAGTCATTATAGAAGTGCATCAAATAACAAACAATGACAGCTAGCTAGTAGTGAGTGAAGCCTGACAGATGGTCAATAAATTCAGAACTGACACATTTTTGTAACTAAAAGGTAGGTTTGAAGTCTTTTGGGGTTCTAACAGTGCTTTTCTGGAGCACCAAATCTGGGTCATAAAAGTTAACATCCAGTTCAAGCCTTTTAAATGTAAAGGAAAGGATAAAAAACAAATCCTCTAAAGAGTAATCAAACTGCAGTATGCCCAAATTTCTAAATACCAGTGACACTTACTAGTTCACTACTGTTAGGAATGCTGCATCATTTCTAGACTGCCACCAAACCATGCTGTGCACCACCACAACACATTTTATGCTAATGTGATGAGACATCACACAGTTTGATATGATGTGGAACAACACAGTGGTGAAAACTTATGGACCAACGTAATTACTTTCAGATAAGAATTATTAACTCAGCTGGCAGAACTCTGATCTAAATGTGCATGATCTGAGGATAAATAAATAGATTAGATAGATTTACTGAGAACCATTTGCAAGAATGGATATTCCATTGTGTCTGACTCTGCACACAGCTCTATTTAAAGTACTTCTCCCTATACAATAGTACATACATGTATTAATCGCCCTATTGCCCTTTTCAAGACTGCAGTCTTTATTAATATTTGCTTGTTTTCCTGGTTTTGCCCTTTATAATTAATTAAAACAAACATTTTTGGTGTGTTTGGTTTTTTAAATAGCTGTATTGGCTAACGTTGTGTTAATGAAATAACTCTCTTTGGAAGGAGCATTATTGAAGGAGCAATCACAAAACTGGTAATTAAAAATAGATGTCTAGATCCTCAGCAGGAGTAAAGCACTTTTAAACTCTGGAACAGAGCCGGTTTCCTTTTCTGCAAGATAGTCCCTGGAGTCCTCATGACCTGTTTATGCTCCTAGTTACACTGGACCAAGGAAATACAGCAAAATAAAAATTGCAAAACATGCTTGCAAATAACAGCACTTGCCAGTTAATTTGGCTTATAGTTGCTGGGCTTGTTCTTGCAAGCACTGAAAAGAGTAAGATTTTATTCAAAATTCAAAACCCAAAAATGTAGAGAAGATTTGTGCAGGCAAGAGAGCATATGGATATAGGTACTGTTGTTTCAAGAACTGAGTTAAGGGAAAAGGAAGGAGGAAGGCTCCTATCTAAGCAAAGGAGGCCTACGTAAACAATGAGCAGCAGTAGCGGAAGACAGAAGTCACAGAGTGAAGTGATACCACCACAAGAATTCAAGAGGGCCCCTGAGGACCAAGGATGCATCTGGTAATTCTGCTGATTGCCTGAACACAACTAAGCACTGACAGAATAGATGACCTTTCGGTCTTATTTAGTTTGGAATACTTAACCGAGCAGTAAGATGTTGCTCTCTAAAAGTCAAAAGAAGAGACCTGGCACTAACACATTCAATACGAGACCAAGACCACTGTGCACATTTATGATGCTAAGAATAGAGAATAGCTGGTGACAGCATGACACTAAGTGAAGAGCAGTGCATTCAGTCCATGCCCTTCTTCGGCAGATATATAAAAGTACACTACTGTTTATGAGAGGGAGAAATGACACAGCAGCTTCCTAAACACTCTGGTGTTTCATTCCAGCTACAGAACTAAACAGGTGAAGAAAACACACATCTAGCTTCAGCTTTCGTATTAGAAATATGCCCGGTGTGAATTGCTGGGTTTGAATATGACAAAAGAAAATTGAATGAATTATTATAAAGCAGACGATAAATCTGCTTATGAGTTTCATCAGACATTTTCTAGATCTGGGATCCATAGAAGATGATGTCCTGTGTTGGGCTAAGGGAAGTCACCAAAATATTTGAAATATCCTGAAGTATTCTGTGCTGTATATTACCTTTATCTGTCATTCCCTATGCTCAAAGAACAATCTGCTCTAACCACTCTTAATGACAAGAATCAAAACTGCAGGATTTTTTCTTCAGGCACAGAAGTTCGGAAAGCTTATTTCATCCCATCAAGGACCAAAAACATTGCTATGTGACATAGGTAACCATTCATGCAACTCAGAGAGAAAATTACAAATAACTTGTAGTGACCTGTTCAGGAACAACTGATAAGCTGCAATTTGTCCAAGCAAATGATTCATTCACCAATTATGAATAATAACTAATCAGTGAAAATTATTACTTGAGCTAGGATAATCCAAAATCAGATAAAAGAATAAATTCACTGAAACCATAATTGTAAGTAGTGAACCAAAAACAGAACCAGGTCTCCTGATAACCACTTATCACCCATTGTCACTAGCCATTGCTGACTTCTACAAAAAAGGAGCCTTTCAAATGTGTCTGCTTTTGAAAACCACTTCCTTGCTTTGCATTGTATCATTTTATTTTCTTATTCCATTTGTTTCATTTGTGAAAGGTTTCAATAAGAACTATTTGCTTTTAAAGGAAGCAATATTTCAAAGCTAGAATACATTAATAGACAGAGAAAAAAATTAAATTGCTTATCTTTTTTTGCTCATTAATGGTAGACTTTTCTTCTTAAAACAGCTATTAAAAAAAAAAAAAAAAAAAAGTTGTCATTTTCCCCCTTCTTATTGCCTACTCTAAGCCCAGTAATATTTTCACAGGCTGTATTGCAAAACAACTGTAAATGATAAAGTGGTTAAGGATTTCTTCAAGCAGATTGTTATGAAAATGAGTTGACCCAATCCCCTTTTGTCAATAAAAGAGGATATTACCAAAAGGCAGCTTCTGCAATCACATCTGAATTGGTTTTCAAGCTTCACAGAAAGGTCGATTCAAACAGTGACAAACATCACCTTGGTAGGCACCACTGCCTACCTCCAATTTGGAAAAGCTTTTATTAGCTCACATTCATGCTGAGGGTCAGCTTCTCAGCGTTCTTTTCTGAGAGACTGAGGCATGAAAGCTCTTGAAATCTCCATTTACTTAATGAAAATAATATTACTGAATGAATGATAATCAAGTGATGTTTTCATTACGCCAAGTAATTTTCTGCCAGTATTTCAATTCTCCTTAGCAACATGTATCTGTGAAGGTTGCAACCTATAGGCCCTTTACGGTGACTGTCTCTCACTCCTGCAAAGGACATCTTAATCAGTATGGGAGGGTTAGCCATTTGAATGTACCGAAGCAGCTATCTAGCGCTCTCTTTGCTGCTCCGCTCCTAAACAGAACTTTATTTGTAATGTTCTCTTTTGCTACTTGTTTTATTTCTGGAAAGTACCAGGTCTTTTGATACTGCTGTGTTAAGGGAATAGAGTAGCGATACAGAAGTAGGGTCTCATTTAGAGAGCCCCACTGTCAGGAAGAGACAGAAGTGGGCTCCTCTGCCAGGGAAGGAGGGCCAGGAGCCACGAGCAGCAGTAAGACAGGCAGGGCAATGACCTGGCTGACAAGGGACGCGGACCCTGAGCAGGGTGAGCAGCGCAGGCCCCATGCCAGTAATGCAGTTCAGCCAACAGTCTAGTAGCCAGGGAAGTCCACCATGATGAGACGGATCCAGAGTCAGGGCAGGAGTTTGAGTCAGCAGGTCAGGACCAGGATCAGGGAGGGGCATGGCCAGGCAAAACAGCTCAGGCAAGGACCGAGGTTGAGTGCCTCAGTTTAAGTGCAGCTCCCAAGCAAAGAGAGGCCAGGACACAGCTCTTTTTCCAGCAGTCTGACTCCAGGTGACTGCTGCACCATACCAGAGCTGGCTGGGAGCCTTCCTTTGGGATATCTTCTAGAGAGATACCCATTATCTCTAACACTCACATGTAATGCAATAGGACGAAAGGAAGGATATATAGGATCTTAGGGATGGAAACCAGTACTTCTGTCAAAGAGAGAGTCAAGAGGATGCATAGAGCTAGAGGACACATAAACAAAGAAGAGGATTTGGAGACTAATGTTCATGACAGAACATTCTTGAAAAAAATACTGCAGACAAAATAAGACTTTTCGTGGTTTTTCCTTGATTTTACTGAAAAGAAGTTTTTCATTTCATCTAATGAAAACCTTTCTGAAGCCAAGGGCTTAATTTCATGCATAGGACTTAATAAGTAAGAAGATTTAGTCATAATCATAAGTATTTTATGACACCATATATTTGTAGGAAGTATTTTGTGTAAAAAAAAAAAAATATTGCTGGAAGAACTTAGAAGTCATTTATGAATTCAGTGTTTGGCTAATAGTTTTACCCATGAAAATGTAAGAAAACATTTTTACAAAGAAAAAATATTTAATTTCATCATATTTGTTTCTGGGTTTTGTTTTTATTTATTCATCTGGAAATGTTGCTAAATATAATTTTTAAAAGAAATAGACAATGATAAGAATAAATAAAATTAATTTAAGCCAACAGAAATCTTTTGTTCAGAGTGACATAATTTTTTCAGGTTTTTAATGCTACAAGGAGCAGAGAGGATTGTCTTATGCTTTTCTCTGGAATTTTATGTTCAGCTAAAAAAAATCGGTTATTCACACAGCCCTAGTTAGGACATAAAAATACTTCATGAACGCTATTAAATAAGTTTCAACATCTATAAAATCTTAACATCTTCCTGTTTCACAGAATGTTTTACAGTTTTAGTCTTAAGAAACAAAAGCTTATGAAGTGCTAGGTATAATAGCAGACTAAGATTCCCCTGTGAATTCAGGAACTAGTATAAGCCTTCTGACTTTTCCAGTGTATTTCAGTTATGGAAATTTTGTGAATTATATTAGTGCTAATCCACTGTGGGATAATAGGATATAACAGACTATGAAGAAATGCAATTATGGTTTTCTGTGTACAATTCAATAATTCCAAAATGCAAGTGCTTCTTTTTACAGACCTAGATATGCCTTACTCCCATAGATTTAGAGTGTATTATGAGCACAGAGATGTGTCAAAAAATAGGGTACGTCAACATCACTGATGGCACTGTACTGTAACTGTCTACAAATCAAAGAATTAATGTAATTTCATTCATTTTTCCAAGAAATCAGGTTAACCTATGAAGCAACCTTCAGCTCCACTACAAAACTACTTCTAGTATATGAGATAATTTATTTAGAGCTTGCTTAGACGCCTTTACATCACACTAAAATCTGCAATGTGAACACATCAACATACTAGGACTGTTTGGCTGGGCTGATAAAAACTGTTAGATCAGGTTAGTATTGGATTAGGTTTATTTAGACAAATATATAGCAATTTAGCAGCAGGCATGTCACAAAAGACTCGGTAAAGTCTACGAAATGGTCAGAAAAACTGTGGTGAGGTGCATTGTTTATTTTAGGTCAGGATGTTAAGAAGCGTAATAAACACATACATGATTTGGAGTGCTGCTCCAAGTTTAGCAGGTTTTTCTCGCTCATTCCACTTAATCTTGTGAGGCTCATGTTCAAAAAATTATATATGCTACTTCTCCCAGAAATACTAGCAATAAACCCAGATGTCAAAGGGTTAGAGTAACTACTATGACTGACACTCTTAATAGGACACCTCGAATGAACTTTGTCAAGGATTTGGATTAATTAGTTAATGGATTAATTAGTTAATATTGTACCCCAGGGAAGGTATTATTAGCAGAAGCATGGGTGATGTGTCTCAGGAATATGTAATAATTAATAATAAAGGTAAACAAGAAATGTGCTTTTGTAACTGTAGAAAATAATAGCTGGCAGTAAAGGTAACCTGATGAAACTGCTGTATTACCAGCTGTATGGTCACTGTTAGTGTGCACCAGCCCTGTCAGCAACTGCTCAATGCTGGGAGCCAGCCAGACCATTTTGGCCAATCTCTACTCATCAGAGTGCAATGTAATTTAGGAACTACCATATGGCAATAAACATGGCTACACAGATACAGTACAGCCCCTTTATCACAATGTTATTAAGCGCTAAGAACATTTTGTGACAAAAAGAGAGCAGACTGTCTAGGGTTGCCTTGCTACTGCCTACATATATGAAATACGTTAGCATAATGTTTTATTTTGCAACCTCAGAGAGATAAGTATCTTTTCTGAAATTGAATAAACAAATATTTCATTACTGTAGTCAGTTTTAATGCACAAATCCTTCCATGTGTATAGTTAAAGAACTGATGTGAGTCTAAGCGATAAAGCTGAAATGCTTACAGCCTACACGAAAGCTCACAGACAGTTTCTTACATAGATTGGTCACATTTCTCCTCTTCCACAGGAGAGACTGCTTACGCCATTCTCATGTATTTGGGAACACTGAAGAACTTTATTTAAAGCAGAAATAGTTAAAGATTGATAGAATCAGATGCGTGTGCTATTCTTTTTTTTTTTTTTCTTTTCTGCCACGCACATCTGTTGGGAAGCTACAGTGTGCCTCGAATAAACTGGCCTCTGTTTTCTCTTGTCTTTCAGTATTACGCTTAAAGTGCAGCTACCTGCTGATACAATAAACATGACTTCCTATGACTTTTCAGTAAATGAAGCTCACTTTTGAGGCCCCAGGGTATAGTCAATCTAAAATACAGATACGAAGGCTGGAATTAGAAATTTCAGCTACATTTTGAAGGGGCATTCTTTCATCTATTAATTATATTCCACTTCCCCCTCTCACCAATACTAGCGACTCATCATTTTACATATTTAATGGAACATGACTAAAAATACATCAGAAAATTAATTGGTATTCATACTGTACCAAAGAATTTTCAGAGTTACCGTTTATTTCTTTCAGACAGGCTGCTAAGTCTTGGAAAATCTAGAAACAAAAGGAAAGGACTTACAAAAAAAATTATTATGACAAGATAGCTGCAGGATATAACAGAAAATCAGTGTTCACTGCATCGTGCAGTTCAATATAGAAAGTAATTTCCCAATCTTTTTCTGTATCTTTGGCTGCCTACTTCCTTGTATGTCATATATCACAAAACAGATTTTGCAAAGTAGATTGCACAGTGACACTGCCAACCTCCCTAGGCTTCATCTTTAAAGTTAAAAAGATATAGAAATAGAGAGGGAGATGTATGCTGATTTGTTTTAGTGATATTTTAATTTTGTTGATCCCTCAAAATAAAGAATACAAAAAAGTAGTCTCAAGCAAACAGAGTATACTAGAAGAAAAAGTTATTTTTCTACTGCAGTTTTCATGCTGGGTATATCAGCACTTAAGCATTTATTTAAAAAGGTGTATCTTCCCCCTGTGTCTGTGAAAGGACATTCTTTTGAAGTATTAAATTTTAAAATGTGATTGCTAATTAGGAGGACAAAACAAACAGAATTTAAAAAAAAATGTTTGTTTATTTACTAATGGAGAGTTTTTGATTCTAAAAGCCTCACTCATCTACACTAGGGAAAGTAGGATTTACAACTGCCTGTGCTGCAATTAAGACTGAGGTAACATGAAAAACTTTGGGAATTTGCCCATGGTGGATTTTCTGTTTTAGACGGTATCAATGAAATGCCTGGGTATATTCACCTTTGCTGAGAAGGCTACTAGCATGCATACATCCAAATTAGAGACAGTAGAAAATATTAATTATTGCACATGGAATATGTTTTGAAAATTGACTAGAAGTGAGAGAATATTTTGCACTTCTCTGAAAAGAAATTTATGGGATGGGATGGGATGGGATGGGATGGGATGGGATGGGATGGCATAGGGTAAGAATGAAGAGAAGCTGCTTGAAAAGGATATGAAAGTTGCATATTCCACTTGGTAGGTGTAAGGAAATAAACCATTAGACTTTGGCTGCCCAGATGTGAGGGAAGAGGGGGTATCTAATTTAGTTTTAAAACCAATGAAAATTAAAGAAAGTGTGCAGAGAATGAAGAATTCTCTGGTTTACTAAAAGAGTATGATCTCAAGATTTTCAGTTATCCTGGAAGGCATGACCTCAATCCAATGAACACTGGTGACTGGCAAGAAAAGCTATGCACTGAAATGCAGGCAAGGTAATATTTTTGCTAAATCTGTGCATTTTCTGTGTTATAAATAAGAGCACCCTTTAGAAACCTTCTTAAGTCAGTCAGTTTGTGTCTTTCATTTACCTATCATGTAATTTTGAAAAGTTAAATCATGCCTTAAATGTCCTTTTTTTAATCTAAAGCAATAGATACCACACAAAGACTAAAGCTTTCAAAAGTGTTTTATTAGGGAACCTAAAGATCAGAAATCTGCAGAAGAAGTAACTATATCATGAACTATTATTTGGAGAAGAAACTGGAGCTTCACCTTTCTAAAAGCACTAATCCTACCATCTAGCACCACATACTTACTCCCTCTTGCTTGCTCTAGCCCTATGAATCTTTAATTACCCTATGCAAGGTGGAACAGCTTCAAAAGCAAGAAGTCAGAAGAACCTTGCCCCATAAAACCTCAAGAGCTTGGTGATAAGAGGTGTGCAAAGGAGAGATGTTCATACCCTTAAGAATCTCCTAGCCAGGGAAAGGCCAGAACTTGAGTGTCTTGCATATCTGTGGGGCTGTTGGACAAAAGGGAGAAGCGATTGCTCTTTGTATAGCATAGCACTATTTTTTGAGAAAGTGCAGATGCATATCTCCAGAACAAAGCCACTTCACGTCAAAGTGAAAAAGTTAGGTCTATGAGAAATTCATTATTTTAGACACAGCTTTTTGTAATAAAAACATTTTAGGAAGAAAGTCCTCAGGAATCGTCTCAAATTTATGGGACTCACTTCCAAAAGCAGTTAAGAATTTTCACAAATGTTGCTGCTTCTAGATTACATCCTGCAGTATTTTACCTACAACAAAACACACACAAAAGCAACAAAATACTGGGACAAGACAGGAAAATGAAACAGAGCAGGTGATGAGCCTTTTAAAGTTTTAAAGCATTTGGAAAATGCCGCTATGATCATCTTACAGAATACAAGCCATAATGATAAACATCAGATCGGATAGAAACCCACTAGGGTATTTCAAGGACGCACAGAAAAGGCACATAGGAAGATCTGTTTCTGGAACCTGTGAGTGGCTTAACTCGCAAAATGACAAAGCTTTACCTTTCTATTCTAGGATAGTCCTCAGTGGAAACCAGGATACAAATAACACTTCAGGCTATGTTAATTCATACTCTTTTCAGGTATCAGCATGTAAAACATTTGATAAGAAGATGATAATCATATAATTTATATTGCCATTATTATTAATTACAGGCCCAAATGATGTACGTTTTTAATGTTTGTGATGTAAATTGCCACCAGAAAGAGGTTTTTTTTTGTGGGGAGCCTAGTGTATTGTTTCATTTATTGCTAAAATTTATTACAATAATATACCATAAGCTTGCATTTTAATAGGGATAATTAACAAAATGTCAATCTAGTTATCTATTCCTAAATTGTTTGGAGGATAATCGCTAGGAAAGTTACATATCAAAAGTAGGTTGCACAGGAAGATTTTACATAGAAAACAAAGCGATGATTATGGAACATGATTGTTCTGTTTGTCCACTTAAGCATGTAGCACAAAATCCACATTATTATCACAGAATTATTGAATGCATAAAAACATTATTTCTGCCCTAGCAAGTAAGGGTCACAGTCCAATTTTCTATTCTTTTTTTTTTCCAGTTACATTTCAGTGCCCTCTTTCCTCCTTCTGTCTTTACCATTCAACAATTTATGCCTTCTCCATAATCCTGCGTATCTCTACAGACACCTGAAAAGGTGTTGCAAAGGAAACTGGAAACTAAAACCATGAAAGCTGATGTAGTGTTTCCAGCCTGCCAAGCATTTATATTTTCAAGAATTTTCTATTAGTGCATGAGATTGATTTACCAATAAATTTTACTAATTGGAAAAGATATTAGATTTGTGAAAATTGCAGATTTATATTCACTAGATTTTTTTTTTAAATTGTTTTTACTTTTGCATATAAAATCTATGAGGATTTGTGGCCATAATTTTTTTTCTTAAGATTAGCCCAAAATATTAATGCAAACTTCTGACAAAACTCCCAAACTTTATGTGATATTCACCCTAAAATATGAATTAATCTATGGCTCCTTCAGGTTGATAAATAGGGTAAATGTTGCTTTTTTTAATCATCATTATTATTATTTTATTTTTGTTAGAAAGTTTTCATTGGACTTTTTTTCAAAGTCTACTTAAATAATCACTGTATTGGCCTCTGTGTATATTAAGAGAAAGAGCAAATACATAATTTCTTGTCACTTCTATACACTTTACAAACTCTCGTAACGTATAGGTCACATCACTTAAGTGGATGAGACAGAGGTTAAGACTGAGGTTAGTGAGTTATATGCGAAGTTTCCACAGTGCTGACACTTGGCACTATCTGAGACTTAACTGTGACCTACTTGTATGAATACTGATATTTACCACATAATTTTACATAAACATATGTTAATGCTGTGAACTGCCTGTGTGAAAATATATTTTTTTAAAAAAGCAAAAGAAACTAAAAAAGGAAACAAAAAGTGAGGGAGTGAAAGAGAAAAGTCAGAAAGAAAAGTGATAAATAAAGAACAAACTGAATATCCAATTACAAGCCAAAGACCAGCAAGCCCCTGACAGGAGGAAAAGAAGAACATTTTAATTTTTTGAAATATGAAGATGCAATCTGGCATTGTGCAGAATTGGAGAAGTGAGAATCCAAGTTTGTCAAGGTAACCCAGTGCTTAAGAAGTCTGGGACTCAGCAACTCTAAAAACAATGATAGGATTTAGGCTTTAAGCAAGAGTCCAAATGAATCTAACATGAAGTGACTATTTCCAGGGAAAATTTGAACTATTGGAGAGATACATATCAACTATATAGATATGATAAAAAGTAAAATAATGTCTTTGGTTGTTTTACAAAGACAGAAAACATGGAAGTTTGGAATGTAAGCTATGAAGTACAATATTGAAGTTTTAAGTAAACACAGTGAAAATTAAGTCTCAAAGCTTTCTGCCCAATTCCATGGCGCTGCTTGCTTGGCATCAAGGGATTCTGCCTGGATCTGGCATTTGAAATATTGTACTTGAAATACTGTATTTGAAATACCAAATAACTCAGTTGGCACACCTAAATGAGCATTTAATTAATTATTTAGTCATAATTTAGCACCAATTGTGTAAATAAAAAAAGGAATAATATTACGTATGTTACCTTTGGCTAATATGCTCAAGTTCCTCTGCTATGACAAGAAGTCATGACCAGTGCCATTTAATGGACACTTGCTACACTGTTATGTGTGTATGAATCAGAGCTGCTCTTCACTTCACATACTGCCATCCAAATGAGGTGTACTTCTGTGTGCAAAGGCAGGTTTCTTGACTGTAGTTTTATTATGGGTATTTCTTATAAAATTTCATTTTGCAAACTGCTTTTAAAACCATTTAAATACCCATTAACTCTCAGTGCAGTATATAAATTAGAAAATTGCAGAAAACACTCAGTGTGTGTTTTCAGTTAATCATCCAATGATATTGCATTGCCTACTTTGCATGGCTGGTGGGTCATTAATAAAGAAAAGAAATGAAGCCGTAAAGGGACCTCTTTGACACGCCCATGTTAATTATCTTCCCATGTGAGTATTTATTTGCATAGATACTTTGAAATTTTTCATATTTGATCATGTCTTTGAAGCTTTTCATTATAGATATTATAATTCCTAATCATTTTCCCTGTCTCAGAATAGAAATTCCTTGCAACATGACCTTGCTTATACCAAAAAAAAGATCTAAAAATGCACTTTTATGATTCTCTGTTGACAAAAGTAACAGTTTTTGCAAATAATCTTGAAGGAAAATGAGAATCAAATTGGCTTTAATTGTCAGCATTGCTTGAGATCATTTCTTTGAAGACTGGTTGTATTCAAATAACTTGGAAAATGAGGGTGTTTTACATGAGGAAATGAAAAAGCATAATAAATAACAGATGCTGTCAGTAGAATGGCATAGATATTACAGACTGAAAAATCTACCACGTTTCATGGACTGGAAAGCAGGTCACAATACTGTCAGTTCCACCAGCAAAATGAAGAGAAATTCTAGACATTTTCTACCTTGTAATTTTCAGTTTTTAGAAGAAGTCCCTCAGGGTTTTCAGGGTTAAATCCTTTGGCAGCAGTAGATTGTAAATATACCTCAGCCACTAGAGAATAACCATTCTGTAAGGAATATATGCTTTGCTGTTCAGAAGAAGACCCATAGTAATTTTCCACACAACCAACCTCCATATAAAGAAAGACAGTCACATTCACTGTTGTTATATACAGCTGCAGATACTTACATTTCTAGCTTTCGATGCCAAGCTACTACATACTGAGGGATGCAGAGGGGTGAGAAAATGAACATGTACTTCAGTGATCAGAAACAAAAGGTGTTTCCCCAGGAGCAGAAGAAATGCGAGATCTTGTCTCCCTAAAGCCCCTACATTTTTACCAAGATTATAGGTAGAATTAGTGGATAAAGGAGAACACACTAGATGATAAAAGACATCATCCCTACAGTTTTCTTTTGCCTGGAGGATGAATTGCTCCAGTGGATGGCCTCCCTGCCTTTCATGATGAGGTCAAGAAACTTGCTGTCACTACCACTGTTATGATTAATGATCTGACTGGTAGTGATAGTAATCAAACCATAGTCTCTGGAGTACAGCCTGATTGTGCTAGTCTCCCAGTCTTGAGTCACTATGCTGGCAGGGGATCTATCTGCTTCTGCTACAGGCATCTTCTTGTGTCCTTCTTGAAGCAACTTTTTGTGAAGTACAGGCAAAACCAGAATCAGTCATGACTATTAAGAGGAATAAAACATTAAATTATTTTCTTTAAAAACCAAATGACAAAAACCTTTGTAAAAATTGGAAAAATACTACATAATGAATAATTAAATTATTAATAATATAATCCTCTTAAAAGCATAGAGCTACTAGTTGAGAAGATTAAGCGTATAACAGTAATCTTTCAGTACAATGAAAGCGGAATAAGGGAAGAAGCTGAGTTTCCTTCTGCTTTTCTCCCTTTTCCTTTTTTGTAACAGATTTCCAGCACATTCTTTTTAATTATATTTTAATAAATGTTCATTAGCTGAGCATAGAAAAATATCTGTATATAAGGATTAGTAGGTAAAAGGTTAGTATAAAAAATATCACATTGGCTAAACAATGTTAAGGATTAAAGGGTTAACTTTTGAAACTGGGATGATAGCAAAGTCCACTGAAAACCGGAAGGGTGAAGACAGAATGCAGAAAAGGAGATGACAGTTGAAAAGAAAGGAACTGATAATAAGGTTATACAAAAATAACAATGGAAAAATCTATTAAACCTGCTATATTCTTAGAAAACTTTTTCAACTTCCACCTGGTTAAATGCTGTCTAAATTAATTCTTTGAATCACACAGAAGATACAGTACTAGAAATAGAAAGTACTTATAATATTCTTGTATGTAGTCAACTCCTATTTTCTGTTTCTCAGTATTTGAAGTTGTCACTCCAGGCCTACCTCATGGCAGGAGTTTTAACAGATCATGCTGCCGTGAGGGAGACTAGGCTAGAAGGGAACGATGAACATTGGCATTGACAAGTCAAAAGGGAGCACATGCAGAAAATGATGCTGTATTTGGGGAGAAAGCAGGTGAAAGATCACTGGAGGCAGCCTAACAAACTGCAGGCTTCCCAGGCTGTCCAGGAATAATTTCCAGTTTTGTTTTGCATGGCACAACTTCAATTTGTAATACACGTAGTCAGCCAGAGATGCAAGTCTTGGCAGGTGAACTTCTCAGCTTTATCAGGAGGGAGCCCAGCTGGTTTGTAGGGAGGAGTTGAGTGAGTTGGATTAGGCAGGGTTTTAGTTGTGGGAAGACAACTATCTTGCCTTGTTCTAACATACTGGGCTTTAGGACAGATGCTGCTATGCAGGTATGGTCTCTGTGTAAAAGAGTGCTCAGTGTGAAGTCCATAAGCTATGTAACTCCTACTTCAGGGAGCTGTGACCCGTATCTTGCCTTGACAGAACCAATTACCTGCTTATTATTGTATTTAATATGCTTTATTTATTTATTTATGATGACAAATAAAATAAAAAGAAACAGTTCTTACCAGGGCTTGGGGGAAAAAAAAAAAAAAAAGAACCAAAAGCTATGATACCTAAATCTCTAGGTGTAACATTGTCCTCCAAAGGCAGTCAAGGTCCAATAACCAGTCTAGCACAAAAAAATTTTCTACAAACAACAAAGGCTTTGATAGCTTTTACCACCATGAAGAAAAACGTATGAGATAGATTTCACTCTAATTTTAAGCTCTTTTATTGCAGTTCAGAAAATAATTTTGTTCCCTCTCATAGTGTTTTACTTGAACAATCATCTACCAAATAGACATTGACTACCTTGTCATAGATGGGAAGAATGTATGTTTCACTTTAAATTAATCTTATCGGTAAAACATTCATGGAAAAGAGCTGAATCACATTTATTTGCTGCTAAGCACTAGCTCAGAGAACTACATTTTAATCTCATTATAATATGACCTTCCAAAGTCTATTGCTCTGTTGCTTAGCCCTTTTTGGAATGGAGGAGAGAATGGTTGCTTTGTTTTGTTCTTAACTTTAACTGTATTTAAGGTATGCAGAAAACGATGCACCGAGTCAAGTATTTAGTTTGCCTAGATAAAATGTGGATGGGGATGGGAGTGAAGGCAAGAGCAATAATAAGCTTTAATATGGATATGAAAATAGCCTTCATAAAACAAGGATAAACAACATTGTGGTCTAATTTACCCCCACATAAAATGCAAACTAGATCTCCGTGTGTAATAAACCATTAGTATCTTTATTGCCAGCATAATCTTAACTAATCTTTTCTTACATGATTTCTATAGTTACAGTAATTCATCTGCATGAAATTTGACTGAATAAGGTTAGCCTTGCAATTGAAACCACACCGATTTTCCCCTCCCTTCTATTCACAAAATCCTTCATTAGTATTTGCATATGTTCCTAAGTCAGTCCCAGGCAGGATCAGCCTCTAGCCTCCTCAGAATGTCAGCAGCCCAAAACAGTTCTCTTCTGAACATCCCCTTCCTTTGTAATAGATAAATGCAATCTTCTGGGGCTCTGTAATTATCCAAAATGAGCTTTACTGTTGCAAATTACTTCAGCACCCCTATGATTTATCTGTCATAAACACACTTTCTAATATTTATATTCATGTTAGAACTTCCACTAATAATGAACTGACAGTACATAAATATTTACACGATAGTACATGGGCAAATGCTTGATACACTTATATTAGTTACGTTTCTTGTTCTCCCTATCATATTTGGAAAAAACCCTGAAACTTGGCAATTTGCCGTGTTCACAAATATACCTTTGAAAATGGCTCAGAACATTAACGGAGCTTCACATTTGCCACACTTTTCTTTAAAAGAATGGCATTCCTTCATACTTATGCACTCTGGGTTATTGCTTCTTCACATTATGCATCATTACTCTGAGTAGGTGTCTTATCAGCAGCTCCAGTTGTTGTGGAGACAATTGGAATTAAGCACTGGAAGCTTTTTATTTATCTCACATGCTTTATTCCTACAAGATTTTCAGCATATAAGCTTCTTTGTTCAGCTCAGAATTGGATACATTGCCAGGCATTGTAAAATTTACATCTTTCTTTTTTTGTATTTGTTCCTAAATTGGATTGAAAACAAAGTATAGCTTTAATTAAAGCTCGGCTTAACAATAGACAATTTTTTCCATGCAGTGGAATTTCTGATCAGTTGCGAGGATTTCGCAAAGGCCTAATAGGTGACATTCACCACTAAGCTGCAAGTAGAACTGCAATATACTTACCTGTGTTAAAAGTGTCTGACTGACAATATTCGCACAAAGAAAACTGTAATAATGCTGTTGAAATACTGACTTAGCCAACAAAAGCTATGGAATTTAAAGTGAAGGTTACTTTAAACTGCGTATGATATGTAATAACTTACAAATTCAAAGGATAAATGTGAAGTTTAGTGAAGCAAAAGGAAAGAAAGGGAAGACAGTGATGGAAGGAAGGAAGGAAGGAAGGAAGGAAGGAAGGAAGGAAGGAAGGAAGGAAGGAAGGAAGGAAGGAAGGAGGGAAGGGAGGAGGGAAGGGAGGAAGGGAGGGAGGAAGGGAGGAAGGGAGGAAGGGAGGGAAGGAGGTATACCTAGGGTCTACCATTCTTCATCAAATCTATTTTGCATAACAGGGACACTCACAAAGTTTGGGATTACAGAATTAAAAATAAATGTCAACCTTTCTATTAAGACTGATTCTACACTACTTATACTGTAGATGAAAAGGACAAAAAGGATGAAAAACAAATATCCCACCAAACTTACTGGTCAGATGCATGCATTGTTTGGAAAAAAATAAAAATGTCTGTTAAAAGCTGTTCAATAAATGTTCCCGTTCCAAAAACTGAAGCTTTTTTCCCTTTCTTTCCTGAATACTTGCAGATGTCTGTAGTTCAAACACTAATTTGCCGTTGCCTGATGAAACTCAAGATACTTGTTTGAAGTAATTCCCAACAATATTGTACTTATTCTAGAGGTGATAAAGTGTGACAAAAGCATAGACATTCCCAGTCCCCACTGAATAAAGGACCAATGATTACAGCTTTCAGAAGGGCTGTCAGGAGCATCTAAAGCGCCTGTACAACATACTTCATTTGTAACATGTTTTTAACATGCCAGTAACCTAGCGGATCTGCTTTGAAGAGCTAAGCAATAGGGTCTCCCTGTTTGGCAGAAGAGTGAGAGTGGAAGATGATCAGCCAGGATTTCCTGATAGGGTCAGAGAGAGAGAATCTGAAAGAGGTTACCCAACCAAGTATTACTACAAATTGGCTAATTTCTAAGTACACTGAATTATACTGTTGTACCTGCCACAGAAAATGTACCCTGCAGATGACTTATCCTCCTACGAAGGCCTTTCTTATTGCTGAGTCATTCACATGCTAAAATGGAAAATGAAGGGAAAAAGGAGAAAGATGCTGAAATAAAATCTTCCACAAAAGGGAATAAGTTGATATAGAAGCCTGTGATAACAAAGTGCATTCTATTGCATGGAAAAAGTGTAAGATAATTTTTGAGGTATCAAGTGTGTTTTTCTGATCTGTAACAACTGCCTAATACTATCTCTTTTAGCTAGGTTACATCAAGAGTTGATGCAGATGCTACTGTGAAATGGAACATTATCATGCTGCTGTATCAACTGGACAGACTGTTCAACAGAGACGTAGACCCACTTAAGAGCAGGTCAGTGTCCAGAACACTGGGCTGCACAGACACCCCTGCAAGACTAAGGGACAGGACATCTTTTCTCTTTCACTATTTCCATGTAAATTTCATGTATTTTACTCTTTCATCTGTGCTTAAACAAAAAATTAAAGAATGTCAACTTTATGCAAGTAAAATGAACTGAGATGTGTGAAATAAGGTGTAAAAGTAGCTTTACTACAGCTTTTCAGTCCAGAAAAGCCCCAGAAGTATTATACAGCAAAGCAATAATATAACTGGGGAAATTAATTTTTGCTTAGCCACAATACAAACAAAACCAAATGTACCTCCAGACATAAGAAATAACTTCTAAACAAGCACCAGTATTTTAGATCATTAAAATGTATATATTCAGCTGCTTCTGTAACTACTAGTGCATCACTTTTACAATACTATCTTCATTTCTCTAAAAGATTCAGGGTGTTTTGTCTCTTCCCCAAAACTCTCCTTCTTTCATCCCTCTGTTATGCTATATTTAGTATAATTCCAAATATAGAAAAAGAAATTTATGGAAGACTAACAGGTATCACACTGTTTAAGTTTCATTTTCTGTTCAGACAAAACACCTTGTCTTTCTAGCAAGTATGTTTTCAGGTAGGTATTTATCATGGTTTAACCCCAGCCAGCAACTAAGCATCACGCAGCCGCTCACTCACACCCTGCCCCCTGGTGGGATGGGGGAGAGAATCGGAAGAGTAAAAGTGAGAAAACTCGTGGGTTAAGATAAAGACAGTTTAATAGGTAAAGCNATGGCCTTCTTGTAGTGAGGGGCCCAAAACTGAACACAGTACTCAAGGTGCGGCCTCACCAGCGCCAAGTACAGGGGCACGATCACTTCCCTGCTCCTGCTGGCCACACTATTCCTGATACAGGCCAGGATGCCATTAGCCTTCTTGGCCACCTGGGCACACATGAAAACATCCCTGTATTATCAACACTGTTTTAAGCACAAATCCAAAACATAGCCCCATACTAGCTACTATGAAGAAAATTAATTCTACCCCAGCCAAAACCAGCACAGTATTGCAGAAATACCTAAGCAATCAAAGTGTAGGAAACAGATAAAAATAAGAAATGCAATATTAGATTAGACTCACAGTTCATCTAGTCCTATATCTTTTCTGCTGCAATGGCTTACACCAAAGTAAAAAACTTAAACAGTAGATGGATATCATATAATCTACCTCACTTATATCTTCTTGGATTTCAAATAGCTACAGATTGTTTTAAACCCTGAAAAAGGTGAATACAGTGGCCACCAATCTCATATGGATACACAAAAACAAACCAAAAAACCCCCCTTTTTTTTTTCTCTGATGGGGTTTTTCATTGGTCAAATGCAGCGAGAAAAGATATCGGATCACATTATAGATAAATCAGATGCCAAATGTAATTTCTGAAATGGAGAATATTTTTAGATTGTATGACAGAAAAAAAAATACAGCTCTAAAATGGGTAATCTTCTATTTCACTAAATGTGCTCCCTGACTGAGACCTTGTACGCCAAGCTTCAGCCTGAAGCAAATTGTTATAGCCGAGCTATTAACTTCTAAAAATAGGGGGATGTAATGGAAACATTAAGAAACCCACTATTGGACACAACCACAGTCCAGGGGAAGATGAAACAACACTCCTTTATTTTTCCTTCTTTACCTCATCACATTAGTGTAGTTTCTGGCACTGAACTGTGTCTATGCCAAATGTGTTTTGTTTAGCTAGCTTCCTTCTAAACAGCAGCTTATGAAGCTGATATTTAATTTCTCTCTCCCCCTTTCTCTTTTTTTTAAAGAAACTTAATAGCAGCCGAATACTTCAGGTCAGGCACTTGGCATTTGTGACTCAGTACTTAAAAAAGGTGCTACTTCCTGGGGGACAGAACCGGCAGACTGGAGGATTGAAAGAGTGATCTGAAATTAAAATACTTTGCAAAAGGAGGTTTTTGCATTTTCACTTGAACCCTTTTGAGAAACAGAATAGTAGAGTGCACATTTTGTAACAAAATGTGCAGCAGTGATTTACTTTTCTGTCATGAACTGTGCATTCTCTGTGTTTTATTGCAGTGTACAGCATTTCTCATCATCTGCTATTTATTTTACATTCAGCACTGTAAAACCAAAGAAGCACTGACTCACGAGTCAGCAGGTGCGTGCCCCTCTTCAGAGACATTCCATGCTTTTTTGCCAAACCATTTAGCACATCTGTAGCCTTCACTAAATCATTTTTAAAAGTAATATTGGTAATAAGAGCCAGAGAGCCTTGAAAGGTATGTGTGGTATGTGTTCTGCAAACAGGCTCTCAAGAAAAATCCCCAGAGCTAGAAACAACAGTAAAAATCATCTCAAAGGAGCAGTAGAGAGTGGAGAAAATGGATCTTGGTATAGAGGACATGCTATTTATGGAGGTCAATCTGCATCAGCGACATAACATTTCAGGGCTATTCAGCTATAAACACATTCTCATGAGTCGTGCAGGGTTTTAAGGAAGAGATCAAAAGATGAGCACACAAAATGAGTGTGTATGAGTGCTTCTATCCCAAACCCTAACAGATTGCTTTTCCACTCTGCCCACACTGGGGTGTGTTGCAACTGGGGCAAAAGCAAACTGGAAAACAGGCTTTAGCACTTCAGAAGAACTAACTAAATCAGTACACTCGAGTCCCAGAAAATGCATTTGCAATGCAGGAATTTTCAGAAGTGTCAAGAGACTTAGAAGCTTGCTAATGCCCATGCTCCTGAGTCACCTGGACAGTCCAAAAGTCACTCCCAGTACTCCTGCTGGGCAGAGTCCTAATTCTGCAAACATTTCACTGCAGGTAGATACCTGTCATGATACAGACAAACTGTTAAAATCAAGTTAAAGTCTCTTGGAGTGTGTATGGCACAGGAGGTTTGCCCTTATGCATAAGCCTGCAGAACTACACAATTCAGAATTGCTTAGATCAATAGGCGACTTCTTAGAGTATTTTGCTTGCTTGTGGGGACAAGAGATTAGATTTCCAGAGCTTAAATGCCTAACTCTATTTGAATCCCACTTATAAATCTATCTCAATCCTTTCGGTAACACTTTGGTTATTTGACAAGCAGGGTAATCACTTGTCATGCCAGACTCTCCCCTGTGTTTTTCAGAAACATTATTGGCTTCTGAAACAGCATTTTCTGGACATTTTCTAGCTTCTGAGAGTGCTGTTCTCCAATTGCTACCATACTATGCTTCCAATCATCTGGTCATCACAGCAAGACTGCCTCATGCACTTGCCCAGGAGTAGAATGCCACACAGACACAGACCAGAAACAGCATGTGACAGTTGTAAAACAACTTCCCTTTATTTCTGCTAATACAGTTTAGACAATGTATGGAACAGTCCCCCAAAAAGTTTCCATTTATGTTCAATCTCAAGAATATTAATGTTTGTCTGTCTCCAGACCCTTTCTTGGTTAAGTCCCTGTTGGCACCAGGAACTAAAGTTTTAGGGAATCTGAGAATGGAAAATCACTTCTTGCATGTGACATGGAATTTGCAAAATTTATCAAAATATTTGTTATTTCCTATTTGAAGGAATACTGTCCAGAGCATGAAATACTGCAACTGTTGGCCTGGATACTGGATTTCAGTAAATATGCAGTCCTCCAGGTTTCAAAGATTATATTCTACAGAAAAAGCCATCTGACTTTCTACAGTTTCAAATGTTGAAATGACTTTGATTTCTTTAGCATTTTATGGGCACTTTGTGTAGAGCTGCCTCTTACCTAGTCCTGTGAGGTGCAAAAAGCAAACCAGATGCAACAAAGCAACTAAGTATTTTGATGTGTTGAACACTGAAATACCAGGTCTGCTTCATGAGCTGGAATGTGATGAATATGAGATAAGAGACATGGAGTCCACAAAATAATGCAGAAGACAAAATGTTGCAAAAAAGAGAATAAACATGAGAAAAAAAATCCAGAAGTGCTGGAGGGACACTGAAAAAGAATGAGAAAGGAAAATGGAGAAATTAGAAAATCCAAGGAATTTTAATCCAAGGAAAAATCCTGCTGATTTTTAAGTAAATTTTAACCTGGAAAGCTTGATGCAAATTAAACAACATGCTTCAGATTCACCAGTGACATGATTCCACAAGGCCAATTATAACAGATAGGTGTAAATCAGTTCTGTTAACTGGAAGTAATGGATACAACAGAGGTAATTTAATAAGCCAAAATACAAATATAAAATATGTTTTGATAATAACAGATAGTAATTGATAAGCATTTCCTTAGGAGGGATGGGTAGGTAAAAATTAAAAAAAAAACAAAAACCAAAACAATAAACCATTTTGCAGGTACATTTTCAGACAAACCAGAACCGCCTGCTACGTACTCACAAGAGAGCACTGCAGCTTTATGGGGCACAAGCATTCACCTAAGATGCCATGTTAACATACAGGACATTGGTCCTACTTAGTGCAGACAGAATTCATCTCATGTCCTTTTACTCCTTGACTCCACTCATGCAGCAGTGGCCAAGAAGATACAGGAGAAGTCCATTTGTGTGCTGTTATTGTTCACAATCATGACAATAAAAGAGTTCACTTCCTGGCAACTGATTCTGCTCTGCAAGCACAACAGTAAAAATTTGTTTAAGGGAAGGAAGAAATGCTCTGAAGAGGATCCTGGAGTAATACAATCATAAAAGAAAAAAAAGACCCTTGAGACAAGAATTTCCTTCTGTTGGTTTGAAGAGGAAACTATTATTGTAAACATTTCACTTGGAACGGAGAAGAGATGACAAATTCAGAAAATTTCAGCCTTACCTGCAGCTGAACAGCCAGTATTAGTAGTGATTTTACTATACAGGACTGTAATGACTGTGTTAGCCATTATCAGACATATTTTGTTATTTCAAGTCATCAGGTTGTCCCACTAAGCAGCTACCACTCCTCCTCACTACATCCTGCCTCTTTAATACTGGCTTTGTTTTTTAGACATAGTCTATGTCTCTCCAAAACCTTGCAGCTTGTCATTTACTCCTCTACAAATTGAGTGCCGCACATGCAAAAAATACCCCCAGAGTGTACTGACAAGATACATTTTTTTTTTTCACTGTCATTATCTATATGGAAAAGATATCAGGCAAGTACAATCATCTCAGTGTCACTGAGCATATTAGCTACCTTCAGTGAATCCTGAAGGGAGATGGATCCCTTAAGTCTATTTGTAAACTGATTCTGGTGCACAAAGCAGTAGCCCAAGTATGAAATGAGTGTGCTTCCCATTTGGAAGGTATATAAGCACTTTAGGAGGAATAGAGGCTGTCTTTCCCTTTCCAGACAGTTGGTTGATTTGATCAGATGAGGTTTTCAAAACGTGACTATGGAGAACAAGTACCATTGAAAGCCAATTAAACCTGTGTTTCTCTTCCACTTACACATTTTTTAAAATCCCAACCCTCTGAAATAAGTTCATACAAAAATGTAAGTGTCTGATTGTGACTTAATGTGTCTAAACAGAGTAGGTAGAAGTTGCTGAGCCTCATATTCCACACTTAGATACTGTCTTGTGTTGGAAGTGCCTCATATCCCTATGGTACCTACATTTCTGATATACAGTCACACGGATACCTGTGTAGGTACCTATAAGTTGTCATATGTATTTGACTAAACACTGATATTGCTGAGTGGCTTAGAGCCCTGGGTCTCCCCTACACTCAGGAAGACTTCTCATCAATCCCCTGGGGGACCAGTTTAATAGTCTATTGAATGTAATGAATCAACTGGGCAAAAAAGAGAAAGAGAAAAGAAGTGATTGTTTTTTGGCTTGAAGGTTCAAACTCTCACGTGGGATCTAGGAAATCAGATTCTTTGGTGGATTGTGGGTTTTGGGTTTGGTAGTTTTGGTTGGGTTTTGGGTGGGGTTTTTTTGCATATGCAATTCTTTATTAAAAAAATACAATAACTTGGAGAAGGCATACTGAAATTATTCATTCCCCCCAGACTGTTGTTTTGTGGGGGTTTTTTTCCTGGACTGTAGGAAGCCTGGATTTATGTTTCTGCTCTAAGCTATGCCACTGGGACTTGAAGATAAGGCTCAGTCCTGTCCCAATGACTCCTGTATTGGATATCCATAGGTGTCAGGGAAGTCTTTGCTTGCCTCCTAGGAGAAAGAGCTGGCCATAAGTACTTAATTCGAGAAAGTTCATAGCTGACAATTTGGTATCAGAGGGATTTCCAGTGGGAAATCACTGCCTTCCTGTGTTCTGGAATATGATGTCTGACCACGTTCAACTCCCAGGGGTTTATTCAAAAATAAACTCCCAGTTTATTTTTTGAAAGAATCTATTGAAATTGTGGGCCTATGGCTCCGTACTTGCCTTAAACTTCTGTCTGCTTTTCAGTAATAAATAAAGAGAATTTCTAGAGAGCTCCCATTTTGTTACTTCCAACTGGCAATTTTGCCTGCAAAGCATAAGGCCATATTTCAGTATATCAGTGAATTGAATTTTAACACTTGGCAGAACTCAACAATCTGTTGCAGAAGAGAGTCCTAACCTCTCCCAAGAGCACGGTGGGGCAAGCATGACCAACTCCCTCACTTCAAGTTTAAAGAACAGGTAGAACCACTGTAACATTTCTACCACAAGTCTAAGGCTAAAAGAAAATCTCAAAGGTTCTTAATCTCAATGTAACAGAGACACAGATGGTGTTTCAAGATTGACATTGCCTAGCCAAAAAGTGGATTTCTCTGGGTAGCAAGCCCTTACCATGTGTGTCCCCCTTAGCCAACCTCAACAGAGAATAGCATTATGATCACCAGGTAGCACTTCTTTTATTAATACATTAAGATTCAAATCTGAATCTTTTGTTGTCTTTGATCAAAATGCCAAAAAAAAAAGAAATTACAGTTGCTACTGTTATTTCTGTTAGGGTTAATAGTATTATTCTGTACATTATTACTCTAATTTGCAGAAGTTAAAGAAAAAAATTTCATCATGCTAACAAGCATCTAATTCAGTAAGGAAATTTATCTCATTAGAACTGCATTTAAAGATTTAGTGAAGCTATTAGTGATTATTTTTCTCACACCCATAAAAATATCTTTTTCTGTGAAAAAAATCCACCAAAGTTATGCAGTTTTAATTACCACCTCCTTCAGCATAAGAACACCAAAGGATGGAAATGTAACACTAAATGTAATAAAAAAGCAACAGTGTTCGGATAATGTTGCAGAAGAAATCAAATATTGTGAAGCATGGAATTACATACCAGAAATCTCATATAAATTTAAATGAAAAGTTCTAATGGGAGGCCTTTTAATCTAATGAAAACATATGAATTTGCAAAGGACAATGTCTCTCATTTAAGCTATCAAATTTGATAAAATGCTCTCAGAAAGGTTTAGGTCTAATTGTGTTTTCAGAAAATAACAGTTGACAAAGAAATGTAATAATCTTCTTGAAGAGAACCAACAGAAAAAATTAATTAAACCAGGATGCTACAGCAGAGAAAATGAGGCTGATATGCGCCTTGTTTACTAGACTAGAAACACATTCAGCAAAGTAGATATTGAAACATCAAACTTATTTTATCAATATTGTTTCATCAGTATATCAAATGTTCAAAAGACTACTTCTTGAAATATCCTTTCTTCATGACTCGCCAAGTTTGACTATCTACAAATAATCCAACACATGCATATAAGCCAATGTAACATTAAACAATGACTTCCCTCAGATACACTTCTTTCAGTGACAAATATTCATATTAGTTAATTAATTAATTAGACACTGTTTGGTAAATGATCTGACATTATTTCTCCTGTTAATAGCAATGATAAATGAAACACTTTATGCTTGCATAGTTCTATATATTTGGATCCTAGCATTATTTCTTTAGATTACTGGCAAGGTTAAAAACCTGTTTCTAATGTATTACTCTTTTCTAAACATGTCTTAATAAAATGAATGCAATCAGTGATAATGCCTAATGATACTATAATATTATTCATCATGTTTCTTAAATAAGTTTCTCTTACATAGTTTGTTTATAACAAAAAAAATCTATTTGGAGAAGTGAACAGTTCTGTATATGTATTGCACTGATTATGTGAATGCCTCCCTTACTCCCCAAAAATGTGAAATTATAATTTTCCTTAGATAAAAGAAAAACAGTGATCCCTTTTAACATTATGATGTACTAGTTGAGTTGAGATTTTAGCACATATTTTTATACTAACTATACTATTTCCTAAGATGATTAAATGTATATTTTTTTGCTCCCAATCTGGTATTATTTTTAAAATGTGCAGGGAATGTTTGGGTTTATAACCAAATTTGAAGAAGCACAGGCATTATCCACTTTTGTTCTCTAAACCACCTTAGAGCTAATTTTGACTTCAAGAAGACTTCTGATACAATTAGCTATATAAGTTTTAAATATCAAAGAATATTCTGGACTTATTCTGTTTGAATTATATGCCAGGTCTTGAAGAAAATTTTAAAGGACTTAGCTCATTGGAAGTCATTATGCTTTTCATGGGCAGTCAGAACAAATGTTATTAAAATGAATATCTCGGTGAGATTCAATTATTTATCACAGGTTTTGCTTATAATGATACTACTTTCCTTTTTTACATCCTGACAAAAATTTGTATGAAATAATAGTTATTCACAAGCTAGTATTATTTGACTTCAGCAAAGAAAAAGATTTTCCTTTGCCTCACAGATTTATTTTTTTCTTTTGCTGTGTTTTCTAAAGAAAGATTCAGTTTTTCTGTTGAAATGGGTTTTTCAGAATTAGGTTTCTAGAAGGGGGTAGTAGATGTGAGTAATTTGAAATTAACTGTTTCTTCCTAATGCCTGTAGCTGGACATACTGTGCTCAAGTCTACAAGATTAATATTATCTTCAGGACCACAGGAAAAGCATAGCCCACAAGATCTGAGTATGCTATTACAAAATAAGATACATACATAGGTTCCCAATGATGTGTGTCCAGGCCTAAAGTAGCTGAAAATGCTTCCTCATATCACTCTACAAAATACTTACTAACAACAATTAAGCAAAATTACTGTATTTTTATAAGCAGTGTCCTTATAGGATTTTAGCTACTTTTAAAAGCAAGATGTGTTTTATAATGTCCATTTTCAAGAATGAAAAATAATGCTTAAATATGTGCTATAAGCTTCCTTTGCATTCGATTACTCTTCACGATATTTTATTACACAGTCCCATTCATCAGATCATGAAAAGAGCCCATCCTTCTCAGCAGACCACAGCAGTCTGAACTCAAAAGTTCCAATCTGTATAGCTCAGTGGGTTTTTTAACAACCCCAGAAAAACATTCAGACACATATGCAATTGTGTGAACAAAAGTTTGTGCAATCATTATATCTAGAGATTGCATTCATGGAAGAAAATCCACTTTGGGAAAAGTTGCACATTTTTATGCTCACTCTATTCTTTAGCATCCTTCTAGTATTCCTTTCAGGTGCAAATTTCCACTGCTTACTGCTGTTCTCCCTTCCTTTCATCCAGATTGAGATCCTTAACTTATTAACACACCTGCTAATTGCCTCACACATGCACACATCCTTTAGTGAGGTAACATGCTGTCTCTCCGGTTCTGGTGATGACCCTGACTGTCCCAGCTCAGCCCAGCCTGGCTGACCTTACTGCTTTCTGTGAGGTACAACATCCTTTTCCATCCCATGGGGCAATGTTCAAGCAACATTTCAATGCTTTTGTATACACAAAATTTTACATATCCTTGGATGACAGTTTCTATAACTGCTTAATTTGCCTGCTCAAAATTCGCTGTATTTCTTCAAGAGCAATGTGACTGAGCAGCCAAGGTGAAAGCTGCCAGTCTATCTTTTCTTGACTTCCATATTCTGCATCCACAGGTCCACTCTGAGAGGGGGACAGTGCCTTTTCCCAGAGGAGGTGGAGGGGCAGCAGGAGATCTTGCTAACCAGCAGCAGGAGTAAGGACCAGAATGCTGATAAGAAGACCTGGGAGTCAACATGCAGCCAAACTTAGGGGTGACAGAAACAAAGTAAGGTTAGGCATTCTGTAGACTTTGTTGTAAGCCAGAAACTGGATTAAAAATAAACCTTAAGGAAAGATTCTGCCCTGCGAGGACAAGGGGGGGGGGAGGAAATTTGTTTGCAATTTATATTTTAATTTGTCATATCTAACAGATCAGACTTTTGCTATTAGATACCTCATACCAGTTTGTGTCATAATAAAACCTAGCTTTACAGAAACTAAGTTCTTTTAGTTTCATGAATGCTGCAGGATTAGGGCTGAGGTGATGGCACATCAAAGCTTCAGCCAGCTTAGGCTCCTTACACCAATCACAATTTCCCCTGCTCTCTTCCAGGCATATCTCCAGGTTTTTATAAACAAATATTCTTCCATAATCTTTTCCCGTATAAATCTTCTCTGGGCAAAGTGACCACTGGAGGACACAGTAGAAATTGGGCATGCTACATATACCCCAAATATCATGTTATTAAATAAAAATTGTAGAGGGCAAACACACACAGAGAGAAGATACTGACAGGCACATGTTATCTATGTAGGGTGGATGCCTCTATACTCTAGCAGAGTTACTCTAAATCAGCGTGGATGTGAGTCTGTTCACATTTAGCCCCAGAACTAAATTTAAGTCTATAGTCACCACATACTTAGCAGTATAGACGTAGTCATTAAATCTCAGAGATCAGGCAGGGGTCTTTTGGAAAATTAGACAACTACAGCAGAACATTTTTTTCTTGTAAACAGCCGAATGTGATTAATTTGGTTTCAAGGGAGATTCCTGGTTTAATATTTTAAAGAATTCCATTTTCAATATTTAATTCTCAAAAATTAAACAAAATATTTGGCATTTCTTGTGAAATAGAAATTTATAAATGCATTTGGAAAATTTCATTTAGGGAAAAAATGCATTTTATTTCAGAATGAAACTTATTTCTGTTCACTTTTAATTACTTTATCCTCTGAACATTATTCAGTTACATGTCAAGAGGTGCATAATGCAATACTGTGCACTATAGCATATTATGTCTTTTGTATTCTGTTTTTCAGTTTTAAAATATTAGGATAAATGTGACCTCGGGAAATGGAAGCATCCTAGTTTCCAGATGAGTGCTTTCTTTTCTTGATGAGAAATGTCTGGATCCAAAGACCATAGAAATGTAGAGAATTCTTGCAGTTCGTGTTGAGATGCCTTGAACAAATCAGAGAAGAGCAGTGCTTCACAAAACCAACCTTAGCTCAGGGAGGTTAATCTCCCAAGACTCCTGCTACAGCTGATGGAGAGACAGAAGCATCTCTACAGGCAATCCAGAAGAGGATTTTATAATCCTCAGAAGAGGAATCCTAAATCTAGTTTTAGATTCTGCTTTGCCCTCAGGACAACCTCTCTCTTCCTATTGATTATGTTGAACCTGGGGAGATTAGCCACCAGAGCCAATGGGTAATCTTTATGTTTACATCCCAAAGGTCAAACTGTTCCACCATAACTCAGACGCAAGCTGATCTAAAGTGTAAACTCAGATGTTGGTATCTGTAGAAGTTGTCTTGACTTAATTTTACTTATAAAATTTTAGAACTTAAAATATTAAATATTGTTATTTTTTGGACCCCAGTCAGCAGTGATAAACAATAAATAAAATATTATTAATATATTAAAATATATTTTTATAGTAATACTGCATATGTACACATGTATGCATACTTTGAATTTTGGGGGAAAAAAGACTTTTTAACAAGTTTTTCTTGTGTTGTGAATAACTATTTTGTGACTTTTATTTTTTCTTAATCAAAGTGATTTAAAGAGGAATTTTGGCTTCATAAAGGTAGGATTTACTGGGTAGGTTCAATAAAAAGAAAAAAAATCCAAGTGGTTCTGCATTTAGTTAACTTCCGCTTTTCTTTATTTCATTCTCTACATGTGACTGGGACATTTAATGAACATTGACAGCACTGCAGCAGTAACAACTACACCTCAGCAACCTCCATGAAAGAAACCCTAGTGTTGGAAATCAATTTCCTACAAGGTGACAACTCCATTTTCTTCTCACTTCAGCAGATGAAAAACTTACTGCTTGGTTTGGGGTGCATGTAACAGATAGTACCGTGAATATTCTGTCACAATTGCATGCTCAGTGCTCTGTGCCAATGACAAAGCAAAAGACAGCCAATATGGCAGTCCTTATGAATCATGGAGATTAGATGTGAAAAAGATCAAGTAATTCTCTAATCAGTCTTGCTATCAGTTGATCCAGTCTTGTTCCACAGAGTGCATTTTCTAGAGGTAATGTCTCAAGTGATGGGGTTATCACAATTGCTTCTTGAGGTTACCCACAGTCAGATACAAAACATTAATTCATATTTAACCCACATTTTCTTTCAATTTAACTGCTGTAATGGGTTGACCTCGGCCAGTTGCCAGATGCCTACCCAGCTGCTCTCTCGTCACCCTTCTTCAACAGGACAAGGGAGAAAATAAGATGAAAATGCTCATGGGTCTAGATAAAGACAGGGAGATCACTAACCAGTTACTGTCACTGGTAAAACAGACTTGACTTGTGGAAGATTAATTCATTGCTAATTAAAATAAAGTTGGATCATGAAAAGCAAAGATAAAGACTAAAACATTTTCCCTCCACCCCTTTCTCCCAGGCTGCACTTCACTCCTTCACTCCCCGCTCTTCCAGTTCCGCTCCTCTTGAACAGTACAGGGGGATGGGGAATGGGGATTCATGGTCAGCCCATAACAGCCCCTTTCTGCCCCTTCTTCTTCCTAACACTTTTCCCTCCTCCTGCATGGGTTCTCCGTGGGCTGCAGTTCCTTCAGGGCACATCCACCTGCCCTGATTGGGGTCCTCCACGGTGGATATCTGCTCCACCATTAACCTCCATGGGCTGCAGGGGGACAGCCTGCCTCACCATGGTCTTCACCAGCGGCTGCAGGGGAATCTCTGCTCCGGCGCCTGGAGCACCTCCTCCCCCTCCTTCTTCTCTCACATTGGGAGCAGTCTGTTCAGGCTGTTCTCAGCCCTGTATGCTGCCTCTGCAGCAATTTACTCTTTCTTAAACTTGTTTTCCCCGAGGCACCAGCACCGCGGCTGCGGGGCTCAGCCGTGCCCGGCGGGGGGTGGGTCGGAGCCGGCTGGAACCGGCTGTGTCGGGCACGGGGCAGCCCCGGCCTCTCCTCACAGAGGCCGCCCTGCAGCCCCCTGCCAGCGCCTGGGCACTCGCACCCGGTACCACTGCATGCCTTACAAGACTATAAAAAAGTCTTCATCTCCTTGGTGTCAGATCTTGACCCTGCTAACACCCATGATAAAGCTTTGGTACTGTTTTTACCTGTAGCGTTTGGTTTTGCTTAGTCAAGACAAACATTTAGTGCTTTTAAACTTCCCTTACAAAGGGGAAACTTGTAAACTTCCTTCCTTATAAACTTCCTTTCTCTGTTCTTCCAACACCCTCATTGTTATTGCACTTCTACCTGTGACTGAAAGAATGGAAATCCTTAAACTTTCAACTAGATATATTACTGTTTATTCTTACTGTCTTTGGTTTATGATTCCTTGGTTCTCAGCCTACAACAAATCATTTCCATCGATCTGAGTTTATTAAATAAGATTTCATGAAATTTTTATTCTAATGCTTTCTTAAAATCCTATTATATCACAGCTAACCTTTCATCTTCATCTTTTGAGTAATTTTGTCCAAAATCTTTTATCTTCTAGGAAAGTACATCCTTTGTATTTCAAGAATACTCATTACTCTAGACTTCACTTAGCTTTTTTGATTTTGAGGTTCCACTGCTTTAACAGAAATTTCATTTTAAGAAACAGTAATTCCAAAGTAACTGGGTAGTTTCGTGACAGTAGTTCTGGAAACCTTGGAGACCAAAACCAGTAACATTTGAGGAAAGGGCTGGTGAGCACAGCCAAGAGAGAAAGCATAGATGGAAAGAAAAATCATCAAGATCAAAAGGAAGAAGAAGAATAAAATTGCTGAACACTTTCTTGATTGAGCTAAAGAATGGACCATCAGTGACTTTAGTCAATGAAATGGATGAAGATGAAATTCATCTGGAAATGATGAAGAAAAAATTTGAAGGAGAAGGCTGGATTATTCACGTTTTGGACACAACTATTTCCCCAGGATAATACAATTCCATCTGTAGGCAGATAAAGTAGTATAACATAAAATAAAATAAAGAATACATTTTTACATTATGAACATGCCTAAGGACTGTTAAAGCAAAGCAGATGACAGAAATCCATGAGGCTGTATTTGATAATGTTTGATAACATATATCAGGACTGGTGGTTGTATTGTCTTTTGCTTAAATAACTCTACAGTGAATGTTCTTTTGTGACTTGAAAGAAATGAACAACAGTGCCCATTGATAGAAAAATTGATTGAGAACAGCACAGCTACTAGTCATTCTTTGGGCCTAATCTGGGAAAATGTATCATGGGTACTCAAGTAGGGATTTCAGAGACAGATTTAGGGACTACAACACACAGGAGTCATTTTACCTCTAATGAACACACACATCATTAACAACCTGTCATGTAACAGATGTAGAGCACACAACAAATACTTAGAGACACTATTCCAAGGAGAACAAGTCACCATATTTTTTGTCCTTTTGATGTACAGCTGTAATTAAAACCCTATGTTCATTTTATGACAAGTGTTGCGTTATTATTATTATATACATTCTAGGAGCAGTGACCAAACTTTTGTAGATATTATTCTCTATCTTTTAATGTTTACATGTAAAAATTAGGAAAATGGACTATTTTCTTACAAATGAAACGAAGATGTGAGTTAAAGATGCAGTTTATTCTTAAGCACCTGCAGTTTATTTTTGAGCAACTAAATGTGTTTTTTATGTGCTGAACATCCCAAATAGCAAGAGTAATGGGAACAATCCTCACATAAATGATTTAACATCCTTTGCATCTATGCAGCATAGGTCCCTTGAAATCCAGAATAAAGTACTCGTTACCTGATGCACCAACATTCCTGTACTTTGCAGTCTGACATCACACCTATGAAGGAACCTCAGTTAACCACAATGAAAGAATTTGGGTAAGTAAAACAATTTTATACTGATCAAATTTAAGAGAGTCACATGAGTACTTCAGGGTCCAGAATGCATGTTTTGCTGATCAAAAACGTCATATGGTCAAGATTTTATATATTTATGCAATGCACCGAGTTTAAAAAGACTGTAGAATTCAACTTTATTACGTTTAGAAAGTTTCCTGCCTCTCTCATCTATTCAGATGCTGAGTCACATTTCCTTGTGGCTGTAACTAGGTTATCAGATCATCCAAAGACAACCTTCATTTCTAGTTGCTAACCATTCTTTATTACAGTTCATATTATTTCTAATATATATGAGCAGTTTTCAGGAGTTATAATCACTTTTATCACATTACTATTACCATTTCATATACCCAGTGGCCTTTTATAACCACAGAAGAAGAAAAAAAAGAATTTTTAAAATCATGAGAAATATCTCAACAGTTTTCTTTTTAAAGAAAAATTGCAGAAAAATTTGTCACAACCCTATTATAACTTAAAAGAAATTTTTTTTATGTTAATGCAAGTACAGCCCAGACATGCTTGCTCACCCTGAGTAGAGCCTCTGGCATTTAAATTCTGCAGTTTAAGGACACAATTGATTCAAGTTCATGAAAACCTTTGAGCAGTAACAGTTTACAGTCTCTCTACACGTGGTACAGCAATTTGATTTTCATATAGTTTGGCACTTTGTCTCATTACCCTTCCACCACTATGAAATTTACAGCAGTAGACAAAGAAGTTGCCTCCTATACAAAAAGCATGGAAGCTATATAACATACATAAAGCCGTTCATAAAAAGTGTTGTAATAAGCTAATATTCAAGCAGTCAGATGAGGACTTTACTATCTTCCTTATCAAACTACAGTACATCCATTGCCTTTGTACTATAGGTAAAATTATCCAGAGATTATATTCATCATACAGTCAGTACTCAACAGCATTTCGTGTGATTTACTTTGCTAAGAGAAACACTTCTGACAAAGATGGACAAAACCTACAAGTCAAAGAGAGAGCAATGACTGGTGGTGTCATGTCACAGTGACTAAGTAACCTAAAACTGCATGAAAAGGTAACCCAGTATTTTCCAAGCTGCTCCACTTGTAGGATCACAAACTTCCTTCCATTGGCAAAATCTATATTCACAATTACTTAGCTGTAAGCAGAGGGATCTGTGCTCTGGTCTTCCAGGAACTATTTACACACACTATGGATAAAATATATTTTAGGCACCCAAAAGAAGTGTTGAGCACTGGAACACAAACTCTCCTTATACACTGAGACACTATCTTTTAATGCTTAATTTTTTATAAGCCATCACAGAGTCATTCTTAATCTTCCATGTGATAAAATAAATAATCTTAATATCAGTGGTTTTTCACTTTGCAGTGGCCTTCAACTGTGTTTTGTGGTACTTCTCTGAATCCCCTTCTGTTTATCTCCATGGCATTTTTTGAGAGGATGTTTGAGAATTTTCTTACATAGTAATAAGAAATTCCAGTGATATTTTAACAGTGGTAGCCCTAAGCTTCTACTTTATGCCATGAAGAATGAAGTCCCCTAGATTACAGAAAGCCACTTCAGGTTTTTAAATTCTTCCTGAATTTTATAGGTAGTTAAGGAGTCAGTCATCCAGTTTACAGCATGATTTGATGATCTGGAATTTGTAAATTTGCTCTATCTGCATATCTGCTGAGCAGCATATATTTGTACTATTCTTTCCCAAGTTTATTTATATGAACACTGATTATCATCCTCTTTTTTTTTTTTTTCAAAATTGTCCCTAACTCAAGAAAGGATAGAATTGTTTTTTAAGAACAGGTGCCACTCCCCTTACTATTTTGCCTAAATGATCCTTCCTAAAAGAAACATAAATGTTGTTGTTAACATTCCAGTCATGTGAATCATCCCCTCAGGTTTCTGTTATACCAACCAGGTTGTGTTTATGCTCATAAATAAGCAATTCCAATTCTGCTTGTTTATTACCCAAGCTCCTATCATTGGTGTATAGGCAATTAAAGATTAAAGAATTTCTTCTCTCTTTGTCCTTTGGTGTCTTGATTAATTTTGTTCTCAGCATCGTAATTCTGTGCTGAATGTTCATGTGTTTTCTTTTTTCAACCTTCTTTTTTATTTTATTTTGTCCTAACTACTGCAGTATAGGTCTTCGATACTTCCCTCAGTGATGTTTTCTAAGGAACATTAGAAGGCTTTAAGGACTTCCTAATGCCTATATTGAAATTAATTCTCAGAACTGATTGCCATTTTATTAGCACAGTAACACCTTAATAGAAATCCATAGTTGGTTGGCAAACTAGTATGCCATGCCTCTGTGTTTACTTTTGAAGGAAGCAAATACTTCAGGATTGTTGATATTGTGCCACATTTCCTATCTTTTTCATCAGAATAAGTTCTGGTAGTACAAAATACTTTATAGTAGCTAGCAATCCACTTCAAGTTGTGTTACATATTAACTTTTAACTAGGGTGCTACTGGACCATGCTAGGACAGACTGAATCAGATGTCACTTCATATCAGTAAAGATCATGCTCAAATTCCTATTATAGCAAAGCAAAATAAATTGTGACATGGTGGTATGATTTCCTTTCACCAAGCTGTCATGTTACAAAAGCTGCACAATTCACAAAAACAATTATGTTCATAGGCAGTCATTCTTAAGTGTGCCATTTCTTAAGAAAGTTTTAATAATTTAATAATTTAATATTTAATTTAATAATTCAAGTTGTGAACATTTAATTAGTGTTTAAATGATCAAAACTATAGTTCTGCTTAAATAATGGTGTGATTTTACTAGCAACTGTTTTACCGCTGATGAAAATCACCGAAATAGAAAACTTCCCGAGACATCTAAACAAATTAACAAAACCAGACTGGTCTCTATATTTTTCTCTAGGTAAACTCAATTGCTTTAGTCATGCAAGCAAGTTTACAGCACGTTTACAAGCAAACCTAAACAAGTTTACAGTGAGTTTACGGCACGTCTCTTGGGAGTATGCAAAGATCTTAATAAACCTCAGTTATGTATTTCACAGTTAACAGATATTCTTTAGACTGACCGTATGTCCTGATTCAGCTTCTGTAAAAGTCAACAAAATGTCTTCTATTGCTAATGTTTGGAGGAGGAAAAGGTCCCTATTAATGAGACTCCTGGGGATGTCTGACAGGATGTTGTGATTAACATTTTGCAGCTATCGTAACCATGGGGTATAATTCTTGCTCCATGGAAATCAGTGAAAGTTTTTGCTCCTGACTTCACACATTATCTCTGTCTTAAAAGGTGTGATTCAGTTGCCCAACTAGAGATAAACAATATCACTTTCAGCGTACTTTCATATTGCACCTGATCATCTGTCACTCCAGAAGAAGGGCACTGAACCCCAGTGGGTCCTATGTCATATCTGTCAGCCCCATGTGAATGCATGCGATACAGAATACCTGAAATAGCACTAAATGTCTGTCTTTAGGCTACTAAATTTTACCCAAAGCATTTATTAACTTGGGAGTGATATGCAAGTGGTGGAGAAGATGAAAAACTATTCCATTTTTATATACATATTTGCATTTTTAATATAATTTAAGCATGAACCTGTCATTCAGCCAAGCCTTCTTTTAAGTAGCAATGCCTTAGGGAAAAAAAGAGGGAATTGAAGATGTGAAGGAGGAGATCCTAGCAGGCCTAAAATTTATTTTATTTTCCATGGGAGTTAATGCGTACTCTTTTTCCTGACTTTGATTACCAATAAAATATTTTAATTTGTATCTACTTGCCTCTAAATCATCTTACTCTATTTTCCTACCTTCTTTTAAACTTCATATCCTCTGTTTTCTCTTTATAAGAAACTGGCCTTAAAGTTAGTGTTCTGTTAATCTGGGTTTTTTTAATATATTATAAGGCAAATCAACTTAATTTCAATCTCAGTAATTTCAATCACATGTACAGATGCCTTTAGCTATAGATGCAAAGTCAACCATTACAAAATCTTCCTTTAGAGTGAACAAATTTTATGCCTTCATGACACAGGATTGGGTGTCTTTACTCAAACTACCTTCAGGTGAGCTGAGAGTATATACGAAGATCAGCAAAGTGTCGTGCAGACATGACAGTTCAAGTCCTAGAAACTATATAGGGATATTACCATAGTGCTAGGACTCCTATTTCTACTGTTGTCACATATCTTTTCCAATTATTATAATTTTTTTAATTTTCTGGTGGAATACTGAAACATCTGAGACAATTTCCTTCAGACAACTATGTTCTTGCAATGGCATTCGGTAGAATGTAACAAACTTTTCACAGAAGCATGGTTTCCCACTATCAATACTATCTGACTCTCTCTAAAGAGCCACAGGAGTAGAGGGAAAAAAAACCATCAGTTCTAACCCTTCTCTAGTTTTCTGTTTTTTAAAAAAAGAAGAAAACATCAGCATTTCTGAATAATCAGATAACATGCTCCATTGATAACTAGTTTCCTTCAAATGAAATAGGGTGAAAATCAGCTCTAGAAAACAGAATTTGAGTACATAAATGTGTTTACATGTGAACTAAGTGTCTAAGTTCCTAGTATAGTTCACAGAGACCTACTCCACACAGCGTGGACTGTTCACAGAAACCTACTCCCCAGCGTGTGGAGTCCAGAGAACTAGTCAATTGACAAAATATGGGTGACGACTTCAGCATGTGAAGACTTGCTCTCCACTGACTGTGCTGATCAGTTTCCGCAATGGGAGATGAACACCCAGCTGACATGCAGGCAGAGCATTCTTAAACACAGCCTGGAACAGAGTCCTTGTTTCAGCTGCCGACACGTAGGTATTTAGTACCTCTGAGGCAACCAGAGTATCTGAGGTATTCATGCAAAGGCAGCAAACATAACGCTCAAAGTCTGCACCTGCTGAAGGTCAGGTGGGGCACTGTAAGGTATCTCAGGTGGCCCTAGAGAGTTGTGTTTAGGCAATTGAATTAAACCTATAATGTCTTGCTGAAAAGCTTTGACTAAAAAGGTTTCCAGATCTTTATAGGCAGAGCAGGATGCAGGAGAGTCTAGATTTTAGTTCCGTGATTATTATTGTTGATGCTAAAGAAAACTATCCAAATTATGCCAATCCAATTGACCCCTAATATATTATAAAAGGATACTATTGACAAACAATATTCACAGCAGTTTACAATGAAATTCTAAAAGCAGCGAAATGCCTGCTAATGGATTTAGTGATGATTTTATTTACAGGGAAGCACATTTCTAAAACACAATAAGGTTTTTTCTTTCACCAGTAAAAATATATTCCTGTAAATTGTAAAGATTTTTGCACTTGTAAAGATTCAGTTTGAGCAAGTGGAGGTTATCAGTAAGAGACTGCTAATTTCATTAAATGAGTGCACTCACAAACATCTCAGACTGTATATTCCCATGATCCACAAATTTTCAAACTAAAAGGGGTTAAAAGGAGGCAGAGTGAGGTATTAAAAACAAATAAGCAACTTTTTATATTTCAGATAAATCTTTGTTCATCACAGTGTCTTGCAATATTACAGCAACGGTGGTGAGCTGAAGATATGTGCAATGCAGAGTTTTGGGGGATTAGTCGTCTTAGTCCAACCAGTAGTGTCAGCAAACAGTTTTCTATGTTACACAAAGACTAGGAAAAATCCTAGTTTTTTTCAAGACATTTTTGAAGGACAAGAGATGTACAGAAAAAATTTGAATCATCATCTCACATTGTTTCATGGGTAAGTTTTAGAGAGAAAGAAGAAAGTCACTTTGCAGTCCTCCTGGGATGCAGCAATTGTGTATGAATCCATAAGGTCCTCTCATCCATGCATCACCGGGGAGGGAAAAATCCAAGTAAGGTTTCTCTTCCAGCCCTGCAGTGTGCTTACTTTCTCTTTTTGCTGATTACATGCTCTCTTTACTTTTGAAATAATATTAAAAACATAAAATAAAAACTTTAATTATTTCATTTAAACCATGTTGTCTTAAACATATACAGAAATGGTCATCCACCCCCCAAAACAAACTCCCAGCAAACAAACAAAATCAGCAATAACTGCTATGAATTAGGAGAGTGGTTTACATTTCCTTCAGCATAAAACAGGGAAAAATAAATCCTATCAGTAAGTAAATGAAGTGGATCTCAGTGTAACCAATCTATGAGCTGAAAATTAGTTTAATTCCCATGGTAGGAAGGTTAAGAGATTCATAGATTAGAGGGCCAGAAGGGACTGTTGTGATCAAATTTATAAACTTATGCAGAGATTTTCAAAGGCACAGAAGACATTTGGGTACCTAATTCCCACTGATTTACAAAAGAAGTTGGATTTTAATTGTAACGTCATTTAAAAAATCCCCTTTCAAAGAATAGTAATTTAACCAATACCCTGAATCTTAAATCATGATGCGTAATAGCCATGTCACCCATGATTCAGTTATCCGTGTCTCAACATAGTAAAAATGCAAACTGCATCACCCTCAGTGCCCAATATTTTCCCTCTGACATTACCTGCAGAGGAGCTAAAAGAAATTTGATCAATAGACCTGTTCGCAGACCTGGGCAGCCATGGTGGTGGTGAAAGTACCTTTAGATTGAAACAGGAAACACAATTTTTGGTCTGTGTCTATCTGAAGTAAGCAGAAGTACATCCAAAATCTTACACCTTTAGGGAAAACACATTTCTTATTTAATTTATTTGATAAAACTATTCCTTCTCTATGCAAGATGAGCTGATGTCATCACCACATAATGATAAATTACAGGTTTTCAAGCTTACTAGAGCACAGATGAGATGTACTACATTCAACTTGGAAGGGCTTAAATGCATTCCAGTTACCAAAAAGGACTATCCTTGAGCAGGAAACGGGACATTCATCAAAAACTTGAGGAAATTTCTTCATCTCTTAGAATATACTGTTTATCCACGTTCTACTTCCTATATTTAAATACAGTTTATCTTAGTTTTAAAAATAGCATTTAAAAATGCTAATGTAACAACAGGGAACAGAGGAATAGAGGAAGTGTTATGCTGGATGAGACAGCGATCCATTTATTCCTAGTATCCGGTCTCCAACAGTAGCCATTAACAGGAACTTTTCTTTTGTTAGATATATCTGGTGTCTCCTAATGAAAGTTTTAAAACTCTGGTTGAATTTATCTTCTGTTAAGTTTTGTTACATACATTTATTTATTTATTTATTTCACCATTACTGGCTATGCTTTCTGAAGTTTTTCCAGAAACACAACTGCATACTTTTTTTATTCCAAATTTGCTGGCTCTGAAGAGCCAGCAGTTGATGCTTTTCTCTAGCAGTCATATTTTGAAAATTCCTGTTGGTCTGAAGGATTTTCTCTAGTTTCAGAGACAGAGAGAAAATGTAAGACTGGGAATACTTGTAGAACTGAAATTTTTTTAACATGGAAGAAATTTTTTTTCAGTGGAGCTGCTGCTGCTGTTTCCTTCCCAAGATGACTGACATGAAAGCTCTGGCTGCCAATATGCTGACCTCCCAAGAACAAAAGANCCAATCCAATTGACCCCTAATATATTATAAAAGGATACTATTGACAAACAATATTCACAGCAGTTTACAATGAAATTCTAAAAGCAGCGAAATGCCTGCTAATGGATTTAGTGATGATTTTATTTACAGGGAAGCACATTTCTAAAACACAATAAGGTTTTTTCTTTCACCAGTAAAAATATATTCCTGTAAATTGTAAAGATTTTTGCACTTGTAAAGATTCAGTTTGAGCAAGTGGAGGTTATCAGTAAGAGACTGCTAATTTCATTAAATGAGTGCACTCACAAACATCTCAGACTGTATATTCCCATGATCCACAAATTTTCAAACTAAAAGGGGTTAAAAGGAGGCAGAGTGAGGTATTAAAAACAAATAAGCAACTTTTTATATTTCAGATAAATCTTTGTTCATCACAGTGTCTTGCAATATTACAGCAACGGTGGTGAGCTGAAGATATGTGCAATGCAGAGTTTTGGGGGATTAGTCGTCTTAGTCCAACCAGTAGTGTCAGCAAACGATTTTCTATGTTACACAAAGACTAGGAAAAATCCTAGTTTTTTTCAAGACATTTTTGAAGGACAAGAGATGTACAGAAAAAATTTGAATCATCATCTCACATTGTTTCATGGGTAAGTTTTAGAGAGAAAGAAGAAAGTCACTTTGCAGTCCTCCTGGGATGCAGCAATTGTGTATGAATCCATAAGGTCCTCTCATCCATGCATCACCGGGGAGGGAAAAATCCAAGTAAGGTTTCTCTTCCAGCCCTGCAGTGTGCTTACTTTCTCTTTTTGCTGATTACATGCTCTCTTTACTTTTGAAATAATATTAAAAACATAAAATAAAAACTTTAATTATTTCATTTAAACCATGTTGTCTTAAACATATACAGAAATGGTCATCCACCCCCCAAAACAAACTCCCAGCAAACAAACAAAATCAGCAATAACTGCTATGAATTAGGAGAGTGGTTTACATTTCCTTCAGCATAAAACAGGGAAAAATAAATCCTATCAGTAAGTAAATGAAGTGGATCTCAGTGTAACCAATCTATGAGCTGAAAATTAGTTTAATTCCCATGGTAGGAAGGTTAAGAGATTCATAGATTAGAGGGCCAGAAGGGACTGTTGTGATCAAATTTATAAACTTATGCAGAGATTTTCAAAGGCACAGAAGACATTTGGGTACCTAATTCCCACTGATTTACAAAAGAAGTTGGATTTTAATTGTAACGTCATTTAAAAAATCCCCTTTCAAAGAATAGTAATTTAACCAATACCCTGAATCTTAAATCATGATGCGTAATAGCCATGTCACCCATGATTCAGTTATCCGTGTCTCAACATAGTAAAAATGCAAACTGCATCACCCTCAGTGCCCAATATTTTCCCTCTGACATTACCTGCAGAGGAGCTAAAAGAAATTTGATCAATAGACCTGTTCGCAGACCTGGGCAGCCATGGTGGTGGTGAAAGTACCTTTAGATTGAAACAGGAAACACAATTTTTGGTCTGTGTCTATCTGAAGTAAGCAGAAGTACATCCAAAATCTTACACCTTTAGGGAAAACACATTTCTTATTTAATTTATTTGATAAAACTATTCCTTCTCTATGCAAGATGAGCTGATGTCATCACCACATAATGATAAATTACAGGTTTTCAAGCTTACTAGAGCACAGACGAGATGTACTACATTCAACTTGGAAGGGCTTAAATGCATTCCAGTTACCAAAAAGGACTATCCTTGAGCAGGAAACGGGACATTCATCAAAAACTTGAGGAAATTTCTTCATCTCTTAGAATATACTGTTTATCCACGTTCTACTTCCTATATTTAAATACAGTTTATCTTAGTTTTAAAAATAGCATTTAAAAATGCTAATGTAACAACAGGGAACAGAGGAATAGAGGAAGTGTTATGCTGGATGAGACAGCGATCCATTTATTCCTAGTATCCGGTCTCCAACAGTAGCCATTAACAGGAACTTTTCTTTTGTTAGATATATCTGGTGTCTCCTAATGAAAGTTTTAAAACTCTGGTTGAATTTATCTTCTGTTAAGTTTTGTTACNATTTTTTTTCAGTGGAGCTGCTGCTGCTGTTTCCTTCCCAAGATGACTGACATGAAAGCTCTGGCTGCCAATATGCTGACCTCCCAAGAACAAAAGAAAAGAAATCTCTGCAATGTGTTTGCTATCTAAACATCTGCAATATTGCTACCATCTCAAAAGCTGAAGAGATCACAGGAATTTTTTATACATTAGTCAGTTCCATCTATGGTCTGGGTTCTTTACTTAACGTGCATTACTGAACTTAAGCTCTGAAATTATATTTTTGAGTAATTCTCGCCAACAGGTACTTTATCTACAAAATGGAAATAAAGAGAAATTGATCTGACGGATGTGTTTTAGTGGGGGAAAAAGTGGTGTCATCTTTTCTGAGAGGCAGGTTTTCCAGTCGAGTATCCTATCCAAAAAAGTAGGCTTTACTGGCCTCAACAAATCATACTGTGCCTATTCTGAAATTTCAGGCATATGCAAACTAACAGTTTTGAAATGGTAATTAAATTATTGGAAAGAGGTAGTGCACTTTTTGCTTTATCTTCTCCAGCAACCAGCACCACCTTGTCTTTCTCTACTACTGCTAGCTGTAATAAAGATTAAGAGAGCACACTGCAAAACAGAAAAAACTCTGTTCACAGAATTAGTTCTATATTCTTCCGTAAAACACAGAAACAATTTTTTATCCAACTCTGAGCGTGACTATTTAAAGAGAGATTTTGAATCTTGTAGGGAGGAATGAATTCTTATGTTCATTTTAGCTAAGAACTTCTTTTCATTTTATAGGGATATTTTATATCACTAATATCTTATGAGATCATTTCATTTGAATCTCCCACCGTCGATTATTAATACATGGGTTCTGTTATACAGACCAGATAATACCCTTCAAGCTGGATTTTCACCAGGCTTCTGCTGCCTTTGGCTTCTATTGTATTGAATTCAAATCCTTTTGGGCTTGCTTTGTTCTTTTTACCAATTTCCTGTTATGCTTTGTTCTTTCTTCTGATTTCCTCTCATACTTCCTCAACATAGCTCTCTGTCCACAGAAATGAGATGTAATGACCTAGATGCCCTACCTCTCCCTTCGTCCCATCTCTCTTCATCCCCAGCCAGTGATGACTTTCTGTGGATGCTCATACAGCTTAAGCATCATTTTTCTCAGAGGTCATCATACCTGCAGTAGTAACACCACACAGATTTTTCAGTCTGCACTTTAGCTAGTACAAGGAAGAGAAAAGCCTAAAGAAAATAAAATATACTTTCCCTGACTCCATTTTCTTATTGCTCTTGGTCCTCCAATTGTCCTATTGCTCAAAGTCCTCTAATTTGCCTCTATTGAGACAAATCTCTGTTGGCTTTAAAATGCTTGCAAACACCAGGCTGCAATTTCACCAAGTTTACACCAAACACAGAAAGATCCAACTCTGAGAAGTCACTCATTTTACAACAGCAATACCATTTGTATGTTTAAACCAGTATCAAGTATCACACATCACATGGCTGATCTGGAAGGAGCCAGCAAGGTCCAGAGGAGAACCTGCTAACAGCAGAGATCTCTCTCTCCTTCCCTCCCCCTCTCTTTCTTTCCTTTTCCTCTTCTCTAGATCCAAAAACATTCGTTTTTGTTGGGCTGAAATATATGCTTCCATGCACACCTTGACTAAAATACTACTGTGCCATCAGTGTGTCGGTTTCATTTACTTTATACAGATGCTGAAACTTGATTTGTTAGGCCTTGTTTAAGCTCACCATGTAAGTAGTTTGCTTTTGATCATCTGACTGGTTTTCTTGAGAATCTTAATTTTTCTTGCTTGCTTCCTGTGGATGTAGAAGCCAATCTACCTCAAGGGTGACTGCTGTGCTTACTCAGTAAGATAATATTGTCTTTGGAATTAATTTCTAGAAGAGCCAAGAATAATCACAGAAACTACAAATGTGAGGTTCAGAGGCAAACCCCATTTTTTTTTACTTTGGTTTTAAGGAGAGAAATTCAACATTTCTGTAAAACAGACACATAATGAGTATTATTTAGCATATTCTTTCCTGGGGAGCTGGAATGCCACAGTATACTTTTTTTTTTTTTTTAATCCTGAAAGGTGATCAAACATCACAGTAACAGTAATGAGCTAAAAACCCCTATAAAAAGAAAAACAATTAGAAACATGTAATGTACATTAAGATACATTACATTTCTCTTATTTTCATTTTACGTGAGTACAGAATGCACAGGCTGCAGTGGAAAAACAGCTGCAGCTCATTACAAACATGAAACGTCAGGAATAATAGCCTATTCTTAACCTTTTAGTAAGAACTTCATATATTATCAGTATATATAAAAAATATAATTCTTGACATTAGTTCATCATAATGGAATCTCTCTTCTCTCACATATTTCCACTTTTCCTCTATCCACCTATAATCCTCCTTTCTTGCTGTCCAAGAGAGAAGAGGAGAAGCATCAAAAAAAAAAATTAGACAGATTTTAGGTGGTTAATATTCCTTTAGAAATACACTGCCTTTAGAATGTAATTATATTATGATAAATCTTTGCAGTTTGTAAATTTTGAGGTGTTAAAAGATGTATATATTGTTTGAAAGAAAGAAGGTTTTTAGGCATTTGAGTCAAAATTATTTTGAAAAATGTATTTTAGGAAAGTGTTACATTCATTTCTAAGCTGTCTTTGGTATCACTGTGTTCNTATCATTATTACTATTATTATTAATATTATTATTATATTCCCTTCCTTTTCTGTTCTATTAAACTGTCTTTATCTCAACCCACAGTTTTTCTCACTCTTACCCTTCCGATTCTCTCCTCATCCCACTGGGGGGGTGGGGAGTGTGGGTGGATGAGCAGCTGTGTGGTGTTTGGCTGCCTGCTGGGTTAAACCACAACACTTTATAACAGACCTGAAGCAGATTTTACAGAGTGGGCTTAGTGTCATGCTAAGGAGAATTAGCCTGTATTTTGAATTAGCATGTCTTTGGTATTGCCTTGGTCACAAGTGAGTAATGATTATGGTAGTTTTCAAATTTTGTTCTACAGTGTATTGGTAGCATGCTTATTAGTGGTATAGGTGAGAATGGAAAGAAAGGTGAATTGCAAAAAAGGTAAAATTTGGGAAAGGAAAATTGTGCCTGATGTTCAAAGCTGTACTCTACCAATTAAGATGAAGTGATCATTTTAACTTTGAGGTGTAGCAAGCAATCTCAGTTTTATTTAGGCTCTCCTAGGTAAGCAGACTGAGAATCACCTCTCCCTTTTATGAAAGTATAAAGACATTTTTCTTTCACACGGAAAGGTTTCTTTTTCCCTCCCAGATGATTTATTAAGAGTTTGTACAAAGATTTCAGTCTCCTGTGAAGCCTCCTAATTTGTTCATCTTTGAGCACACACAAGGATGTGATAACCTAATATTTTTAGTGCAAAATAGGCAGAAAATGCACTTAAAAATACCACAGGGACACTTAATAGAGCAAAGAGAAATTGGAAAGGCACATCTGCATTTTGTTTTTCTCTCATTTAAGCCACCCTTGGAAATGGTGGCTTGGATAGTACCCATGTGACATTCTGAATACCNTCTATCCACCTATAATCCTCCTTTCTTGCTGTCCAAGAGAGAAGAGGAGAAGCATCAAAAAAAAAAAATTAGACAGATTTTAGGTGGTTAATATTCCTTTAGAAATACACTGCCTTTAGAATGTAATTATATTATGATAAATCTTTGCAGTTTGTAAATTTTGAGGTGTTAAAAGATGTATATATTGTTTGAAAGAAAGAAGGTTTTTAGGCATTTGAGTCAAAATTATTTTGAAAAATGTATTTTAGGAAAGTGTTACATTCATTTCTAAGCTGTCTTTGGTATCACTGTGTTCCTTGATAAATAAATAAATAAATAAATAAATACAGCTATTAAATTTTTCATCTTATATTTCCCAGTAAATATATCTTCAGCTTCTTACCAGGAAAGAGGGAGAGAAAATTTCAATTTCACTTGTGCAATGAATGATATTCCAGTGTTTTGGATCCATCAATAAACTAAATGTTCATCTCTTACTAGTCAGAAATTATAAAATCAGTAACCTTAATCTTCTAATTTCACACACTTCTTTTATTCCACAACAGCTCCTTTGAAAACTACAATTTTGTCGATTTTTTTAATGCTTTATCATGTTGGTCACAACCAAACTACTGTGTACGAGAGAACTGCATCCAATAGGCACAACCTGCAGAAATGCCTTTTAACTTTATGTCCTGGTTTCGGCTGGCATAGAGTTAAATTTCATCCAGGTGCTGTGTTTTGGGTTTAGTATGAGAAGAATGTTGAAACACACTGATGTTTTTAGTTGCTGCTAAGTACCCTGCTAGTCAAGGACTCTTCAGAGGCTGGGAGGGAGCACAGCCAGGACAGCTAGCCCAACTGGGCAATGTGGTATTCCATACCATGTGATGTCATGCTCAGTATATGAATGGTAGGCGTGTTCCAGAAAGTAGCGATCACTACTTGGTTATCGGTCAGCGTGGGTGGTGAGCAATTGCGTTGTACATCACTCATTTTGTATATTCTATCATTATTACTATTATTATTAATATTATTATTATATTCCCTTCCTTTTCTGTTCTATTAAACTGTCTTTATCTCAACCCACAGTTTTTCTCACTCTTACCCTTCCGATTCTCTCCTCATCCCACTGGGGGGGTGGGGAGTGTGGGTGGATGAGCAGCTGTGTGGTGTTTGGCTGCCTGCTGGGTTAAACCACAACACTTTATAACAGACCTGAAGCAGATTTTACAGAGTGGGCTTAGTGTCATGCTAAGGAGAATTAGCCTGTATTTTGAATTAGCATGTCTTTGGTATTGCCTTGGTCACAAGTGAGTAATGATTATGGTAGTTTTCAAATTTTGTTCTACAGTGTATTGGTAGCATGCTTATTAGCGGTATAGGTGAGAATGGAAAGAAAAGTGAATTGCAAAAAAGGTAAAATTTGGGAAAGGAAAATTGTGCCTGATGTTCAAAGCTGTACTCTACCAATTAAGATGAAGTGATCATTTTAACTTTGAGGTGTAGCAAGCAATCTCAGTTTTATTTAGGCTCTCCTAGGTAAGCAGACTGAGAATCACCTCTCCCTTTTATGAAAGTATAAAGACATTTTTCTTTCACACAGAAAGGTTTCTTTTTCCCTCCCAGATGATTTATTAAGAGTTTGTACAAAAATTTCAGTCTCCTGTGAAGCCTCCTAATTTGTTCATCTTTGAGCACACACAAGGATGTGATAACCTAATATTTTTAGTGCAAAATAGGCAGAAAATGCACTTAAAAATACCACAGGGACACTTAATAGAGCAAAGAGAAATTGGAAAGGCACATCTGCATTTTATTTTTCTCTCATTTAAGCCACCCTTGGAAATGGTGGCTTGGATAGTACCCATGTGACATTCTGAATACCTTACACCTTTTTAGTGAAATTTGTCTCAGAGATTTTCCTCTACATGCAGTCTGATAGTAAACAGGCAATCCTGAACACATCCTTTAAATAGTATCTTTCATACATTGCTCTATTTTTTATTATTAATGTCTTTCAGAGGATGGGTTGTGAACACAGCTCTCTACTTTTCATGGACAGAACTACTGTTCCTGGAGTTGTCAGCTCCAGCTGTGTCACAGAAGTCTAAAAATAAATGAATATACTGCAACCTGGTGAGACTGTTATACTCCTGTGGTGCTCATTCTTGCTCCTCAGTGAGTTACACTAGTTCATCGGGTCTAGTCCAAAGGAAGTTCCGCCTTGCTTTCGTGTATTTGTAGAGAAAGGTTTTGAAGTAGTAACCTCTTTCTTGGGAATGGGGAGGAAACTTGTCTGTTCTTGTTAAACATATAATAAAACACATTGAAGATCCTTTCAAGTCTGCAGCAGTTCTGACATCGCATGGTGCCAGCACAGGCTGTTCCTGCAAAGACCTAGATTGTGAAGGAATTTATAATTAATCCATTCCTACAAATAAGTGGAACAAAAATCATTTTCCCTCCCCCAAAGCATACCCCCCTTTTTTCCCTTCATCCCCATTAGTCTGCATCTTCTATACATGAGAGTTAACCAGCCTCTGAATACATCCACTGATGTGTCATTTACATAGCTTTCCTTCTTCAGAGCAGCCTTCTGTAGGCATTTTTGCTATTTTCTCCAAACAGAGGAAAGCAACAACACCTTGAAATAAAATCAAAGCCACAGCCTCAGAATAAAAAAAGTTAGTTTCAGAAATGTAAAGAGAGTACATTAGATATGTCCTTCCAGAACCTTAAAAAAGAAAAGGGTAAAGAGTCTTAAATAATTTCAGCAAAAGCCAGCACAGTTAAAAGTAAGCACTAAATCTGTTCTCTAGAAGAGAGAGGCAGAGAAAGCAGATAGTACCAATTGCCTTTACAAAAAGAAATGTTAAGTCACTTGTAGTAAACATCAGTAGCCAGAGTTTAAAAAAAAAAAAAAAAAAGAAAAAGAAAAAAAGAAGGAAAAAAAAGCCAAGTTCCAACAAAAACTAACAACATTGTTAAAATTCAAAAAGTTGTTTCTGGGTTTTAAAATTTGGTAATAGAAAGTAAGACATTATATATACTGTCAGCTCAGTGATTTGGCTTCAGCTTTATCTACTGCAAAGCAAGAGGTCAGGGTTAAAGAATAGCCAGAAGACTCCTGCCTTTGCGACCAGCAGGCATGAGAAGGATCTGCCCTTCTGGACTCAGGGGAGGGAGGAGGTGCAGCTCACTTCTCTCTGGAGCACTCCCCAAGTAGATGTCTAGCTACAGCAATAACAATAGTAATTACGATCTCAAAGATGGCAGAATAGCTGAAACAGCATGGGGCGGTATTAAAAAAAGGAAGAATCCTTAGGAGCTATTGAGTACCCTCTGAAAGGCTGAATGTATGTGGAAGACCTAAGTCTGCTTGCTTTAGAAGTTTCCCTTAATAGTGAATAGAGGCATTTAAGACAGCAGGTATAAAAACATAAGTTGTTGGAATCTAAGTGGAAAACAAAAAATGTGAATCATCATTAGTCATTATAAGGAAATAATGGGATATCTTCTGAATACAGATGAAGCCCTTGACAGAGGCAATGACAGCTACTGAAAAGACAACAGAGCTCTCAAGCCTCCCTTATAATGACGGCACTACAATTGGATTTTACATGAAGCATAGTCTGCTTGCTTCTTAGTTGTCATTTCTGAATCAGCCAGGGTCTGACATATTGCTGCTGCAACAAATAACTTATCATTGAGTTTACAAAAGGTTAAAGTTCTCTTTATTTATAGATCACAAGAGAAGAGCAGCAGTGAGAGACAGTATTCACTATTCACGTTCATTTCTTGAAACTGTGTCCCTAAAACTAACTGTGACACAGGCTTTTAACCAAGGATGTTGTTAGTACCCAGTCATTGTGGCGACTGTGCAAACGTGTGCTGAACACATCCTCAGCTGCGCTGCTCCACAGAGAGCATAGAGGAGTATCATTCCCTCCAGCTCAAAAGCAACCCTATATTTCTGCAAGAAATATAATAATAAGCAGAAACAGACTTGTCTGCTGGAAGTAAAAATGAAACAAACAAAACAACAAAACAAAACAAAAACAACAACAACAAAAAAAAAACAGCAAAAAGGTCTTTATTTAGAATAAGTATAGAACAAATGTATTCTGAAGGTGGTTTTTAAAGAGAGTTGGGGCAGGTTATCAGAAAACATTTTCATATTGTTCCTTGCTAGAATGTACACTGACCCTTACCTCAGATTTCACATGTAAATTAGACTGTAGGAAATTAGCTCTAAAATCTCATCTATTTCCTAGTGATCACAAATCTTTTCAGGTTGGTCTCGCTGCTCCCCACCTCACTAATTTCTTGTCTTCCCCAACTCCTGTCTTCATAGAGGGATGAAGGATGACTTCCTGTCTTCCTCTGGGATCCAACTCAGCTTCTTCCCCTCTCAAGTCCCTCCAGGACTCTCAGCGAAGTCCATCTTTTTCCACAGGCAAACAAAAAGAACTAACAATAATGAAGTTTTAACACTCCCAAGACAGTGACAGACACATCTCTTGTCAAGAGACTTCGAAGTAGAGGCTGCACGGAAACTGTGTAGGTAATAATCTCTTTTAATTGGATCACAGCATAAGACCAGAAAGAATTATTAGATTATTTTGTCTGACATCTCATATATCACAAACCATTATAACTTAGACCATTACACTTCATCTGGTTTATGCCTTTACAGAGCTCAATAACTTGCATTTGACTAAAACGATTCTTCTCGAAAAGTACCTGGAAGAAATAAAGAAATATAGAATTTCTCACTTCTTTTGGTTGTTTGTTCCTCCAATTAATCGTCCATTAAAATAATTGTTAGACACAAAGGTTTATTTCCAGTTTGATTTTTTCTTACTGCAGCATCTTGCTATTGGTTCTTTTTTTGCTTTTTTCCATGAGATTAAAAAGCCCTTAAGTATATGGGGTGTTCTCACAAAAGGATATTTAAACACTTGAATCAAACTGCCTGTAAACCTTCCTTTTGACAGATAAAACTGTCAGAATATCTCACTGGAGTACATCTCTCCACACTGCTTAAATCATTCTTGTGGCTCTTTTCTGCACCACTTCCAATTTTTTAACATCTGCTTCAAACTACATAAACCCAAACTGAATCCTGTTCCGGTATCAGACTCCCCACTACAATATTTGGGAAGAGTATAAAGACCGTAGCAAAAAAAGACAGACATTGAGGAATTATAAGTAATGACCTCACAGTGTGTAATGAAAGAGTCAATGTTCTTTTACTGTTAAAGTGAAGGATAGGAATTCAAATGTCTGGGGTTTAGTTCTCATCATATTGAAGACTGTTATGTAAATTTGGGTAATTATTTTTCAAAATTTTCTGATCTTATTACACCAGATGTACTAAACTGCAAGTAGGACCTTCTCAAGGGTGTTGCAACATTTAATTCTTTATAGTCTCTAAGTGCTTTGGGATCCCCATCTGGAAATCATTATTACAATTAACATCCATATACCTCACCACATTTTTGTTAATGTGACATCAATAAAGGTATTCTAGAAATCATTACTGAAATCTCTGTAAAGTACTTTTTTGTAATCTAAAAGAATATTCAATAAAGTTGGAGAGAGATGGGAATGTTTTTCTGATTTCATGTCTGAAAATCAAAGGTTTGAAAGATGGAAACAATTCTTAAGAAGAGACACCATCTTCCCCTTTAACAACGAAGTCCAATGTATTTATGCATCTCTACTCATTCAGTATAATTCTTCTATGTACACAAACAGAAATACATATTTATGTACAAAGTTTAATTCTAAGGTTGGGAGGCATAATGGAGCCTAATTTTATTATACTAGATATTTTTCCTAGAGGTGCATATTGATTTCACACTGTCAAACAAACTGCAAAATACATTATAACAAAACAATTAAAACTGCTGATAATTATTACAATTAACTCGCTGCTTCGTACTAATGGAATGTTCAAGCATCCGAGAATTCCTGATTATCAGAAACTAATGGATGTTCAGAAGAGGATGTCATTTTCTGTAGCAATTTGTTCTTGGCCGATTTAATGTTCCCTCAAAACAGTTTTCCATTCCCAAATGTCTCATTTGTGGCTTTGCAAAGGAAAGGATCTTGACAGTATTGTTTCAGTGCTTATTTTGTCTTCAGAAGGCTCAGGTCTGTTCACTTTGCTGTTATGCCAGAAGCATATAATCCAAAATAAAAGGCAACTTGAATCATTTTATACATTTATTTGTTAAATAAACAGAACTGGAGGATTCTCGTTTACAGCAGTGTTAAATGTGAACTAATTCTACTAAAGTGTATGGAGTTTTGGCTGAGAGAAGGACACTGAAGCCTCATCCATTTTATCTAGCTGTATTTCTGGGTCATGGCTGCTACTCTGGCTGTGTGAAAACTCTTTATTATATAGCTCTTGATCCCTGTTGTGCTGCTGTAACACTTGTGATGCTGTTCCAGTGTCTGGCCATGACGCTGCTCTATCTAGGTTGCAAGAACAAGCATCCAAATGGAGTTTAGCTATTCAAATCCAAACAGCGCCTGCAGTAGCCCTTTGATAGAAAGAGCAAGTTGGGAACAGCAAGGGACAATCCCTCCAAGCTTACTTCTGTCCACGTGCATTTCTTGCACTTGCAATGCCAGCTGCACATCAGTTAAATGTTCCCCTGAAGTGGAATCTTTTCTGCAGAGGGTCATACAGCTGATTTGGCAACCCCTTTATTGTGCCACTGTTAAAACTCATGATACAACAATTTAGTCTTTAGTTTGCTTTATGAAATACTGTTATGTACTTTTTCATAGGGAGCATTGTGATCAAGGGTGGCATCAATTCTATAGGACACCTGTTTTACAGAACAAAACTTCTCCAGTGACTGACACCTTGGGAAAACACATTTCTCAAAAGCTACAGTGTCTGCAAAAGCATGAGACAATTAAATTTCTGTTTGAGATTTGTATTTCCAGTATCTTAATTTTGTTCTTCAGAGAAATAATGTAATTAACAGGGACAAGCAAGTATTATTAATCATTTCTTCAACATCACCTGTGTGTTTTTGTGTATTGAACTTACAGGACAACACGGCTTGTCAGGTAAGGGTCTTACCGTCTTTTACAAATAAACAATATAATTCAAAAAAAAAGCCATCACAGCCTTATGAACCTTTCCATAGAAAACAAAAGAAAGTGAGTGAGAAGAAAAGCTTTATATTCCTTCATTAGATGTGTTTAAGGTATGATATAGTCTGAAGAATAACAGTGTCTCTTTGAATTTTTAAATAAAATTCTCAATAAACTGGGGCAGAATTTCCAAGGATTACTTTAAGACCTTTAATCTTTTTTTAAAGCAGGAAATACATTAGTGCTTTGCTGATTTTTAAAGCAGGAAATACATCAGTGTTTTGCTGAATCAGGGCCTAACAGAGCAATCCAGTCACACTCTGGGACAAAAATACCACAGTGTGTAAAATATCCATAATGTGATTAAGAAGAAAAAGGTCATTTTGAAGCTTAAAAAAATTTAAGAGTTGAAGCTTTAAAATGTTTCCACACCTAGGGTAAGCAATATACAGCTTCACTAATATGTTCACCTAATAACATAGCTTAGCTAATTACACAGCTTGAACAAACAGCTTTGTGTCACTGGGGGTGGAGGTAAGGAGCAGGTAAGTCTATTCTGGAGTTAAATGGCAGAACAACAGTTCTTACAAAATGCCACAGCTAACAGATACCAAAGGCAGAAGTCCTCATCACACCATACCTCTATTACACATTCCTGGAGAAAGAACCACGTCAAGTGTCTCAGCAATTTTGTGGTAAGCGTTAAGTTTGGGGGAAGAGTACTGAGCAGGGAAAGATTTAGAAGCAACTGAGCAAAGAAATTGCCTGTTGTTGGAGCCTGATTGTGCTTATTGAAAGCAGACTTTTTTTTTGGTAAATAATCAGGGTGGCAAGAAATAAATACCTGTCTCTATCAGGAACTTCTCCTCCTAACAGGAAGACCCCATAATATCCCAAACATGGTTTTTTTCCATTTAGATCACACGACAACATACTAGTGCCAGGAGGCATGAACACCTAATTTATTAGTGTGACCAATATGTGTCCCTACATCTGCTATATTCACTTAGGGTTCAGTGTGTGAAATGAGATCACCACCTTTTTGTGATGCACAGTAAGTCTGGTTATATATTTGTATTGCATTTAGCCAATAGAGCCATGATTTTGACTACAGACTTGAGGTGCTGTCACAGTATGAAACAGGTTTTTGTTTTGTTTTGTTTTTTTCCTATTTCATCTTAATTTTAAAATTGCAAAGCAAAGTAAAATGCCAGTGAAAAATTAGTAAAGGCTATAAAGCTTTTGAAGGACTTTGGAGTACTCTGTGCCGGAATAGAAAAGCCCTATTAGTTTCTTTTTCCCAAAACATAAATGTGGGCTCACATCTTTAGCAAATATCTGGAAACAGCTGAATTGTACTACAATTTCTAGCACAGTGTTTTTCTATGATCTTTTTTACTAGTCTCTTCCCTCCAACCCCTTTTTCAGACTCCATAGCCA
>VZTQ01009527.1:0-20337 GCA_013400755.1 Pelecanoides urinatrix | reverse complement strand
TTTAGATCACACGACAACATACTAGTGCCAGGAGGCATGAACACCTAATTTATTAGTGTGACCAATATGTGTCCCTACATCTGCTATATTCACTTAGGGTTCAGTGTGTGAAATGAGATCACCACCTTTTTGTGATGCACAGTAAGTCTGGTTATATATTTGTATTGCATTTAGCCAATAGAGCCATGATTTTGACTACAGACTTGAGGTGCTGTCACAGTATGAAACAGGTTTTTGTTTTGTTTTGTTTTTTTCCTATTTCATCTTAATTTTAAAATTGCAAAGCAAAGTAAAATGCCAGTGAAAAATTAGTAAAGGCTATAAAGCTTTTGAAGGACTTTGGAGTACTCTGTGCCAGAATAGAAAAGCCCTATTAGCTTCTTTTTCTCAAAACATAAATGTGGGCTCACATCTTTAGCAAATATCTGGAAACAGCTGAATTGTACTACAATTTCTAGCACAGTGTTTTTCTATGATCTTTTTTACTAGTCTCTTCCCTCCAACCCCTTTTTCAGACTCCATAGCCAGGCTGTCATAGATTCGTATTTTACCAGTACTATGGATATGTAAAACATGAATTAATCTTACTAAAAGAATTAGAATTAGAATGTAAAGCAGAGAAAATACTTCTGCAAGGAGCTGTGAGATTCGCTGTAGCCTCAGTACCAAATTCAGCTCTTGGGCTTACTATTTCATGGAAATTGCACAAGCTGCCACACAAGGCAGACAGATCCCACAGCATGCGTCTTTCTCTGCTGAGTCCAATTAGACATATCCTAGGCTCACAAGCTTGGCATGCTCAGACAACTTATTTGTGCTTGTAAAACAATCATTTTTTAATTCTTTTTTTCCCCCAAAGAAACTTTCCCAAATATTCCCATGAAACAAAAACTGCAGATATAAGGCATCACATCTCAGTTCTGACATCTGACCCTTCTTAGACCTGAAGGTCATTATCGTGTTCAAGGGTCTGAAATGCACATAACACACATTTTAATTCTGGCAACATGACAGAGTAAACCAGGAACGAACGGATAAAGACATGTGTCATCACATGGAAGAACAGCAGGAGGCACTGAAGGAAAACACAGTAACAACATGTCCCAGCCCTAGCTGAATTTCAGCTGGAAAATGAGAAAATGAGTACAAAGATCAATCGATGTCCCAGATGAGTCATATGACACCATTAAGCACATAGAAAACCTTTCTTTCCTAATACCCTTTATTAACTGAGTTTTTTATTCTTAATTGTTCACAAGAGAATGCCCCTCCCTAAAAACCTCAAAACTGTTGGCAGGCTAAGCTAAAAAGATTGCTAACTGTTCGTAAGTGGGAAAAACTCTTTAATTTGGGCATTTTGTGAAGGACACAATAAAACGAAGTAAGACAGCTGGACGACTTCTTGCCTCCTGCAGTCAATTTTAAATACCCAGAGAAATAAAAGGCTGTCATCACCTCAAGCAGTTTATGGCCAGCCTTGTAGACGGGCTGAAGCAGCGTGCCGCGAGAGTGTGGGGCCAAGAGAGTCAATCTCAAGCTTTTGGCTTCCCCGCTGAACAGAGGCTCAGATAGGTCACAGGGGTGAATCGTGCAGAGCTTTTGATAGAGTGTTTGAAACAGGGAAGTGTTTTCCATTGTTCACATCGCTTCTGGAGGCACACAGAAAGCATATTTGTGTCGCCAGTGGGAAAAGACTTACCTTTTACCACAGGAGTGTTCATCTGCCATTGTGATGGATATAAGAGTAATCAAGCAGTGAGTGAATCCGATGAGCGCATTTCACATCTGAGACTTGTTTCCTCTTCTCCATCCCAGGCTGAAGTAACTGTGAATTATTTTAATTAATCTGCCATAGAATGTCATAGTCTAAATGAGTTCAAAAGATTTCGATGCAATCCACAGCACATCACAAACATCACCTTCAGCTACAGTCATTTCTGTAGTCTTAAATCTGGGAGACATGCAGATAAGATGACAGGTGTAGCATAAAAGAATAAAATATAGTAGAAATCAATTACAGTCAAGTCATTTTTCTTCCTTAAGAAACTTTTTTTTTTAAAGAGAAATTACTACAACAAAAGTGACTGTAATTTCCTTAATGATTGAAAGATCTACATATTTTCCCTAAAAACTAAATTTCACTCTTTCAGTGTAAATTATAAATAAATTATCTAGTTTTCCATGATTGTTGTAGTTCATCACATTGGAAACTGTGCCACCTGCACTGAGAGATACATTCAGTACTCATGTCCTAAACAATCAGATGTAATTAATATGATAGTCACAATTAATATGATGTTTTCATATCTAAGATGAAACAGGCAGATAGGGACAAGAGTGTCACATGCATCTGGTACCAAATAATAGGAGCCTGGCAAGAGATTTTTTGCTTGACTTCTTATTTACATATTTGATTAAGTACTAAGAGATTTTATGTGTGAGTAAGCTAGAGACCAAGACATCCCATACAAATTCCAGCACAGTAATTTTCCAGTTTCAAATGTAAAATGTATAGTGCATGTAGCTCACCATCTTCCCATCTTAAGAGAGTCAACCTTTTCAAGCCATGCAAAAAATACCATTCTCAGCAACGCAATAGACTACATAATTAGCAATAAGAATCTCTCATGATAGTAGAAGTCCAACTGAGAAATGAAACAGACAATGAATGTATTTCTTTTCCACTCTTTTCCATTTCTTTTCCACATTTTTTTTTCCAATTTGAAAATCTAAGTCCCACAGAGTTTTACTGGGATAATAGCTGTGCTACCAGCGTTAGTAAGCACGGACTGCCCCTGCCACCTCTTTCTGAGAACAGCTNGGTTGTTTGGGGTTTTTTTCCCCAGGTCATTCCTACAAACAGGAAATAGAATAAAATCAGTCTTGGATCAAGGGTAGAAGTGCAGCTGGTCGAAATTATCATTATATGTACAAGGGCTGACTGTCTGTTTCTGATAAATTCATATGGATTTGTATGAATTGTAATTCCTAATAGGAATTCTATGATAGTAGAGCCTCATATGAGACACTAACATCAAAAAATCTTTATCAAGTGGTTGTAAGTGGTGTAACTTTGGATCAAGTGGTTGTGAGTGACTCAACTGAAATAAAGGGGAACCAAATAAAAGCACCTCTGTAATTAAGTTTTTAAATTCAAAAGAGAAAACTTGCAGGAGTTGAATTGAATGTGGCAGAGACTTAGAATCTGACTAAGTCAAAAGTATGGGAATTTTCTTCAATTTTCATTACAAGCAAAGTAGAGGAAACTTGGAGAAAAAGGCATCAGATCTAAGTGGATGAAATAGTGTCTTCAAAAGTGAGAAAAGCAGTAAGGCTGCAAGAAAAGGAAAAAGGGTTTAATCGGTAGTGAGAGTTATGTGTTACAGGTCAGTATGTTTAGAGAAGTGAGAACTGCAAAAGCCAAGATAAATTAGATCTTGCAAAGGATATTAAAACAAATACTGAAAAGTTTCTTATCCACATAATTAAAAATAGATCAAAGAAAGAGATTAAATATAATCTAGATATGGCCCCAAAATCTGAATTAATATTTTGCCCCAATTTTCAGTAAAGTTGAGGGCATTAAGCATACTAGAAGAAGCAAGCTAACTTAATAGAAATCAAGGTCTACAAATGTAAATTACCATAAGTAGGATGAAAAAAAATCTCACTAGATATTCAGTGCATTCAGGTTGGGGGCCATGATAATCCCAATCAGGAAGATTATATGATATCTAAGGTAATTCTAAGTCTTTCAACTGAGTGTATCTGCTGTTTTCAGTCTATATAGCACCACTGCAGTTGTGAAAAGAAAAATATTATTTGGGCACATATTGTTATGTAATGATTTAGAACTAATTTAAAGGAAAGAATGAGTTAAGACTTAAAAGTAAGCAGATAAAAAGATAGAAAANTAGAAGTCCAACTGAGAAATGAAACAGACAATGAATGTATTTCTTTTCCACTCTTTTCCATTTCTTTTCCACATTTTTTTTTCCAATTTGAAAATCTAAGTCCCACAGAGTTTTACTGGGATAATAGCTGTGCTACCAGCGTTAGTAAGCACGGACTGCCCCTGCCACCTCTTTCTGAGAACAGCTTTCACAAACTTCTTCAATACAAAGTACAGATGCCCCTGTACATCTAAGCAGGGTAACTGACAGCCTGAATGTGTCTCCTGCTGTTACCTTTCCAAGCACATCTTACCTCGGAAAATTCAGCCAGTGGATAAGGAAATAATTGTCTTTTTAATAATGGGTTAATTTTTTGAGCTTTCATGACATATGAAAGATATGTCTTGTAAATCCATCTCCTGCATATATTTTTACTCTTTCATGAAAGAGGGTTTCTCACTCTCTCATGTTGAAGCTATTCCACTTTTTTGTGGAATAATTAGCACTGGGTTAGAGAAACACTCAGAATGATCCTTCACTTCTGTCAGGTTTGACATAGGGACTCAGGCTAAGATTTGGTCCTAGATACTAAGTAATTTAGTCTTTTCATGGACATGTTCTTTGTTTTTTATAATTACGTTATTTTCTTCTAAATATTACTTTGGGCCATAATAAAATACGTTATATGTTAATGCCAGTCCACCTGGGCAGCTCAGGTAGTGTAGTAGCAGTAATCCATTCTCTTCACTATTATGTGGCTGTTTTCCTTCAGCTACTGTATCATCTCCAAACTTTACCAGTGATTATTTCCTGGGNTTGCAAAGGATATTAAAACAAATACTGAAAAGTTTCTTATCCACATAATTAAAAATAGATCAAAGAAAGAGATTAAATATAATCTAGATATGGCCCCAAAATCTGAATTAATATTTTGCCCCAATTTTCAGTAAAGTTGAGGGCATTAAGCATACTAGAAGAAGCAAGCTAACTTAATAGAAATCAAGGTCTACAAATGTAAATTACCATAAGTAGGATGAAAAAAAATCTCACTAGATATTCAGTGCATTCAGGTTGGGGGCCATGATAATCCCAATCAGGAAGATTATATGATATCTAAGGTAATTCTAAGTCTTTCAACTGAGTGTATCTGCTGTTTTCAGTCTATATAGCACCACTGCAGTTGTGAAAAGAAAAATATTATTTGGGCACATATTGTTATGGAATGATTTAGAACTAATTTAAAGGAAAGAATGAGTTAAGACTTAAAAGTAAGCAGATAAAAAGATAGAAAAACGCCATGAGCTCATAAAAGTTGTGATAGCCAGGCTAACATACTACCTAGATGTTCTTCGTAGATGATTTTAAATAAGTAGCAGATAAATGAAGTGAGGGAGAAACGACTGATACAGACCTCAATAAAGTATTTAATGTTGTAAACCATACTAATAAAAATTAATAGTATAGAACACAAGGTCATGTAATTTGGGATTAATAACAATACTTTTTGCTATCAGCAAGGACTTCATCTGTTTGAAGGGATAAAAGGGAAAGAACTACATTCAGTTGACTGTAGGATAACTACAGGCCATGGAGGTGAAGTGGCTGCAGAACAGGCAAGGCAATAGGCAAATGCAGGGATGGGGGAGGCAGAGCAAAACCTAACTGTTTTTTTAAAAGATACATACATGAAAGTTGTCATTAGGACAAAGCTGCCTCTGTCAGTTGAAAGGTTTACCTTTGGATTTTTATGCCACATGCTCCTAACATCTATTAATGTTTAATGTGACACTTAATAAAATTATATATTGTATATTAAATGAAAAACCTCATGTAGAATAATATATGGATTTTGTTAGAAATAAGAATACCATTCCAGATTATTTAGACAGATATTCAGTCCTCAGAAAAGGCACTACTGGAACACAGATACCCTAACAATATCATATAAAAAGAACATAATGATGCAAAAATGAAAAGAATATTTTGGCAATGGTTGAACATATATGGGCATGGGATTGATGATAATTTTTCTTCTGACTAGATTTTATGCACTGTTTCCCATAGATTAATATTTATATAAAATATGAATCATAGTAACATCCTTATAAATATTAATTTGATTAGCCTTATAGCTTTAGACTAGATTTCTGGCAAAAAAACATAAAGACACAATCTCTGCTGCAAAGTTTTCAACTCAAGCTTCAATTAAAAAGTTTACTAAAGGGTGTTGTGCAGAGATGGTGTCAAGGCTCAACAGGCAAGGAAAGTACCTTGACTACTGTTGAATCTGTTGGCCTTATGTTTTTTACCTAAGATAAAACATGCCATACTTTTCTTATATACTTCTACTTTCACATTCCACAGATGATTGCACATATGAAGAGAATTAAAGAAGAAATTCATTTTTAGAGCATACAGAACTCAAAACAGGGTTTAACAGCTCTTGACTGACCGAAAGGGAGACACAGTCTACCAAAGTCCAAACAAAAACCATGGAACTGGTTTTGAGGGAGCTGCAGTGTAATTATTTGCTCAGAAATAATTCATAATTTAACATCTTTCATTGACAATTCCTCCCACGTGCAACTCAGTAAGGAGCATTCTGTTAAAACATACACTCAAGGGCCTTTTCAATTTCTGGAACGTAAAACTGAAAAAAGTGAAAAAGCTTCCAAATTTTTTCATCTCTTAGGCTGTTGCCTCTAGTTTCTGGATGCCAAGGGCACACTTGATTATATAATTTTATTGGCCAGAAACAACTTCATATTTTGATAAAACTTTGAAAAGGAAAGACTATTTGTTGTTCTGTACAGAATATTACAGAATCTTAGAAGAACCAATTGAACAGCCACAGAGATGTTGTGTAAGGTTTCCTTTCAGAAAAATCAGGCCTACTTACTGATGTTTAGTCACCATACCTTCCAATTCTTCTATAAACATAGTCTAGTATAACTGCTTTGTCAGATGAACTATTGTTTTCCAACCAGACACAACCCCATATCTACAAGCATCTAATTCAAAAACATATTGAGATTCTCCAATATTTTAGGAACAGATATGAATATGATAAGATAAATGTCAGTTAGTTCGGTATAAAATTTTACAGTTTTTCAGTGAAAAATGACTGGTTTGCTTTCTATTGTTCTGAATGTTCCTTTATTCAAACCAGTTTGTTTATGTATTTGGATAAAAGAAGTAATTTATGTCTCTCAAGAAGAGTTCCTACAGCTTTTACAGACTTCCATAGATTAATCATATGCTAGCATTTTTCTTTGTAGCAAGGTTTTACTAAAAATTAAATTGATCTACAGAGTCTCTCACAGTAGTAATTTGCCAAGCAAGGATATCATCAGTACCCATATAAATGAATAAAAGCATAATATCAACATCGTTTAGAGACAACACACTATCTCTAAATTAAACAATAAGATTATATGCCTTAAAGACATGATAAACAAATGTACCTTCAAATTCTTATTTTAAAAATTATATGACTACATTAAATAATTCTACTGTGATATCACCACCTGTGTCCTTTTTTTACGAACCTCACTGCTACACATTCAAATATCTGGAATAATTCGCTATCCTGACATGATGAACCATTCACAGTGACTTCATGCCTCCTGTTACAAATTCCATAACCGGTACTTAAAAAGTGACAAGGCTTTCTTGTTGTATTTGGCAGAAGTGATCTCCTTAAGAGAAGAGAATCCCTCCTCTTGCAGAGAATACTTTCTGAGACTTTATATTCTCTGCAAGTTCTCTGACACTATTGCCAGGATGCTTTAAAGTGAAAATCAATGGGAGTTACAGCAGTTTTGAAAGAAAGGACAAAAAGAAAAAATCCTAAAAATTAAAAAACATGGGGCTTCTTTCCTACCAAAATTTTGTAACTGGTTATCTCTGCTTTCCTATAGCTGAGACTGCCTATGGATTGCTAAAACTACAGATTACATCAAATTAAACAATTAACTGTTAAACCCCTTTTAATGAGAAGAATTGGAGTTTCTTTCTCCCATTCAACCCAATCTGCAAAGTCTCACATTTACTGCAAATCAAATAAAATTTGATTGTAAGGTAAAACCCTGTAATCATGGCCCCAAGAGAGTCAGTGGGAATTTTGTCTTTGATTTCAATTGGGTCAGGGTCTCACCCATAACGACAGTGTTTGAGGGGGGTTTAAGAAATGCTGTCAGGTGACTTAATACCACTTTGCAGCATACCTGCTGTAAAGGATCCTGCCCCAGGCAAGAAAACTCTAATTTTACTAGGTGACATGAACACAGGTTAGAGACTATTCATGTTCTTTTCACATATATAATACTGCTGACTTTTCCTTAATTGGAGTAAAGGTCTGATTATCCCCAGAGACACCTCAATGTATTTCTTTAGACCAGACTTTAATCCCTCTGTTGATCCATCATTTCTTGGGTCTATTTCACTTGACAAAGCCTTGACCAAAGCCATACTCCAAAATTCTCTAATCAAGAGCATGTAATTGATTGCTCATGAACATCTCTAAGACCTGTGCTCCCACCAATGAACCATAGGTCACGGATCTTGGCATCATATTAGAGCTTGACTGCAGCCAAAAAACTCTGAGATCACTTTTCAGATCAACACATAAACAGATGCACTACTTACACTGCATACATATAATTATCATCTGTTAAATAAAATCCATCTGACCTTGACTGCGTGCTAGCTGAAGTGTGCATACAACACAAATGTGGAAACAATGAGCGTAAGCTCATTCATTGCCTTCAGGTTAACGGATTTATTTCTATGCTCTGGGTAGAATATACTCATCCAGGAAAGCAAAGGAGAAATCCCAAATTGTAGCCTTCTCCCTCCTTTGCCACAGCTGGATTCTAACTCCTCTCCCACAGAGCACTTCTGGTGCTCGTTTGGTCAAGAATGCTATTAGAAACAGCAGAATAAATCTTTAAAATAAATGTAACATTTAAGATCACCTTCTGACTCTGTGCTGAAAACGTTGATTGTGGGGTTTAATTTTCATTTTTCACTTCCAGTTCTTCCCACTGTTCCACAAAGCTTGCTGAATTTCCACTTTTAAAGTTAGTATTCATGAGTAGGTATTGTAAAATGGGTTTAAATGACCCATGAGCAGGAAGAGGAAAAATTATTTCAACATAACCCTACCTGGTTTTGAGATGCACACCATACTGGGGCTTTTTTTTTTGTTTTAACCAGTAGTTGATGTGATATTACAAAAGTGCATACTATTAGTTTACATACGGTCATATAAAAGAAACTGTTTTCAAATGTGAAACTAAGCATTCACTGTGTTACATATAGGTGGTGTTAAGTATTTTTATGTGGTAGTTACGGTTTCATTCTCATTCTTCTTAATTCTATCACTAATTATATTTTTGTGAAATGACATGCTTGTCACCTAGCGTGTAGTGCACCTTCAGCCTGTATTGCTTGATAAAAATAAAAATACGTTATTTTTAAAAAGCCAATGAGTTACTCTTACACTATCACCGGAAATCCATACTGTGTTTGCACTGATTTAGGGCTTCTGATGACTAATAGTCAATGCAAGTACATTATGCATGATTTAGAAGTTGAATTAAGTTTAATATTTAGGGCTTTCTTTTCATGAAGTAGTACTACTACAAGGGGAAAAGGTTTACTGAAAGATGTAAGTTTTCTTAATTCTGCAGTTCTGTTGTAAATATTTCCCTGTCATGAAGTATAAAAGAAGATTGCTTCTTAAAAAAAAAGAAGAAAAAGGGCAACAAGTTAAGGTCAAATGATGCTGATCTGATGTAATTTACACTGATTTTACATTTCTACATGAATGAAGCTACTTTGATTTTTCACTCTTCATGGATCAGAATTATGTTCCCTGTTTTTTAGTGTCATTCTATTACTGCTGGATTTTTTCCCCTCCCCTTCATTGTTCTCACTTGCTAATGTCAACTTCCTTCTTTTGTCACATTCTGAGGAGGATGCCAAAGGCAAGCATCATTAGCAAATACAGAAGTCTTCAATGACTGAGCTCCCATTGCTGGGAAAATCAAGGCACTGATATTTAAATACAAATTCTTTCATTTGACAAAGTCAATCTGGCAGTCCTTTACCTGCCAGGATAACTGAACTCCCAGTCTAACAAAAAAATGAGCCTTTTGGATTGCTGGGGGTTAAACCAAGCTGCCAGGAAAACCAGGGGAGAGTATCTGACTCCCAGATGCCTCTGCTAGAGAAATTAATCCTGGAGTTTAGCATCTGGATCCTTCAACTGCCAAGCTTGCCCCAGTTGTGTGTTTCATTGCTGGGCCAGATTAAAACAGAATGATGAGCCGGAGCAGGTTCTGCACCATCAGTGACAAAAAAGGAGGGGAAAAAAACAAACAAACAAACAAACAAACAAAAAAATCCAAAAACCCAGAAACAAAAAAAGTTTAAATCAAGCGTGTCTTGCCATTGCCTGTGTATGCTAATGCACTCTGAAACAATGCCCTGCTCTAAAGCTATGTCAAGAAAAGCCAGTCAGGTCTGTCAGTTTGTTTTTGCAAGCAATGTGGAAGTTAGAAGTGGCACAAACAAACAAAATCAAACTCCCATTAGGGTGCCGCCTGTAAAGTTTTTCTTTGAGCACACAGGTTTATAAAATGTACTTTGTTTCTGGGTGATAGCAACCCTCATCAAGCATTCCTCTCTCACACGTACCCTGTACACTCATGTAATGTGATTTCAAAATACAGATGGGCTCCACCTGCTAAACTCAAATCCAGATTGGGCGTAGTTCCCCTTACAAAGTTCAGACATTATTTCTGGGGATTTGAACTAGTCCCATCATAGTTTGGAGTCCATCTGCAAAGTTGGATGTGTATTCAGATTCTAAAATCCCTACTTCGTAATCCATGTCAAGATCCTCATATTTTTATTTGCATAGATGTAGGATGCTCAGGAGCAAATTTGGACATAATGCCTATCCATACTTCAAGAAAAAAAATCCTTTGTAACTCCACCATTTTGGAATCTAGCATTTTCCAAAACTCAGTAAAATTGTCCTTTGCTTTTCTCCTTCTCAAAACAAACTTTGAGGGCTTCAATCATATCATTGGGAGACAAAAAAACAGGACAAAACATCACTGATCTTCTTGCCACATTGATGGCAGAGATGGAGTGAATCCACAAGGTGAGATCCAACATAACAAAACTTATTTTTAGAGAGGTCCCTCAAAGATAATGAGTTCCCTGGTGAGGTCTATCTGATTTAGAGGGAGGAAAAATTAATCCAGCTCCATAGTTTCTGTAAGACAACTGTAGTTTTATGCTGCAAGATGACTCTGTGTATGTCACATCTAAGGAAGATGCTGTCTTGGTGGTAGGAAATGTATCTCCTTGAACAGCTACAATCTGCTAGAGGGAAGGATAATTTATTTATCTGCATTACAGAGAGGCCAGGGCATGTTGAACTTGGTGATAAGAAGAAATGAGCGTTGAGAGAATTAGCAGGGTGAGAAACCCGTAAATGATATTCAGGTATTCTTGCTGACACTGGAGGAGTCTATAAGTAAGTGTACATCAGAAATCGGGGTACAATGTTCAGATTAGAAGATACCCTGCTTTCCCCAGACAGACCACACATCAGAGCACATTACTCAGTCTTTTCCAATACAAGTCTATATGCAGCCATTTTCTTCAATACAGGTGGTCATGCCTACTAGCTTAACATCAACATTGTGCCATGGCTGGGTTTATGTGGCCAGACTATATCCAGAATACCCTCTCAGTGTTAGACTTTGGATGGTATAAGATATGTTTTTAAACATAAGGACAAGCAAAAAGCAGAAAATTTCTTCTGCAACGACTTCAGACAAAAAAATTTTTTTAATTTGTCCCTTACTCCATGAATAATGGTTTGGTCAACATGGCTAAGACTTTCAAAAGCTTTTATTGCTGCTAAGGGACACAGTTCTTAAGATGAAGTAATTTAAAGAAATACCGTTTTAGAGATCACTGGAGTCAAGTTGTTTTAAAAATTCAGTTTTCATTTTCTTAAGTAAGAAAGCAGTAAAGTAAGATATCTGTGCTATCCAGATAGCTACTTATTTGGAAAACACTGGACCAAACTACTGAATATTGTTGCTTGCATATAGCATAGCTACAACATTCATCTGCTATTGCTACAATGGAGATGAATACAATTACAAGTATTTGGGAGAACAAAAGGAAATGTTTCTACATACAGAAAATGGGGTTTGTGCAGTAAAAAAAAACCAACTTTGGAGAGTAGAATTCTTTCCACCTATAGAAATTCCTTTTTCAGTATTTTTTTGTTTCTCAGAAATTACTTCTGTTCAGATTATTAGGAAAAAAAAAAAACCACATACCTTCTCCAGTCGTCTTTCACAAATGAAAATGTAAGATAATTTCTCCGTTATTTCCTGGCAAAAAAAAAAAAGAAAAAAAATTCTGTGTGTGCCATAGGACAAATTTAGGCTCTAAGCTCAGTTATTTTCCATAAACAATCAGAAGTAAAGCAAATGCAAATTCACTAGATTTGTAGATAAGTGTGTGAGCTGTTGTAACAAAAGGAATATTTATATTATTCATTTACTATAACTTACTATTTTAGCATTATGATATTTGTTAAAAACTGAAGTAGCTGGGGCTGAGGGAGGAAGTTTTCCTTTGTGCCTTGTTATGCCTGTTTTACTCTGGACTAGGTTGACTCCTACCCCAGAAGACTTGGCCTTTTCTCAAGAGTTACTGAGCAAGCTCCAGTGGAAGAAGTATCTGAAATACACAGTGAAGCAGTCAGAGAAAAACACAGAAAATTTGGAATTTTAAATATAAATAGAGCCAAGAGACTTATAAGAAAAACAAGGAACTTTCAGCAGAGGTGAACAAAGGGGATCCAGACTATGGAGAATTATTCAATTTAAGAGTTGCTGGCTGAAAAGCAAGACCCTTTCTCCTTGTTTGAGTTTATGTCGGGGTTTTTTGTTTGCTATATTTCTGACAAAACACATCTTTAAAGATTGAAAGATATAAAGATTGATTTTGTTATCTTTTAGTATGCTTTAAAGAAAGAATGGACCAGTTCCACTCCGTGGTCTTGGCTGCCTGGGGTCCTATCCCAGGCTCCTTAAAGCAAGCACAAAAGAAACTCTGGCATAATTTAGGCTATCTGATTGTAGACTGAAAAAAAAAAAAAAATTGTCCACCAAATAAAGAAAATCTGTACTGTTTCATGATGATATAAAAAATAAGTTGATATTATGGGACACCTCAAAGATACAAAGTAAATGGAACAAACTACAGCTGGTACTAATTCTAGAATTTTATTGGGAAATCCATAAATATGGATATATATTGTTGAATCATACAATTTAAATCAAGCAGTGAAATTTATTAGCTAATGAGAAATGTTGAAGAGGTGGCAGAAAAGCTCTCAGAATAGAACCTGTTTCCTAATCATATCAGAAACACATATTCTATCGAACAGATAAGTCAAAATGTAATTCAATAACTTTAAACACACAAATTAGGTATTACGAATCACCCTTGTGAAACAGGAGGGCATTGTCTACCTCCACAAAATATTGTGTGGGTAATCTTTTCCATACCACTTCTTTTGTGTCATAAGACGTATTATTGAGGACTAGATGCAATAAAAGACTTAAGTGTCTATCTAACTTAGATACACTGTAACATTTAATTTTAAGCCTGATTCCCAGAATGGAATTCAAATCTCAGTGCTAAGTAAGCACGCATAAGTTGTGTACAAGACATGAAGAGCATCTCAGAAAGGTAATGAAAAAAAAAACTATATGATGAACAAGAAGCCAAAAATAAAACACAAGGAAATGCTGATCACTAAACTTGCCTGGAATCCAATGCTGGGTCTGGAACTTGAGTCCCCAAAACCTAGGCACCCTTCTTCATTTTGGATTCAGGTCTGAAATTCTCTCCTGGGCCTAGACTGCAATTATTGTTCTTTCAAAGAATGAGATATCCTGGATAGGGCTTAAGATACATTTGCATTTTGGAAGAAGAAACAGTACTTGCCATGAGAAAAACATGGGGTTAAGCCCTCTTGAACTCTAAGGAATTTTCTTCTCTTCATTGAGAATTATTTGTTGGGTTTGCCAAAAGACTATTCCATAAAAAATACATAAACAAAAGCTGGCAGACAAGAACCTATGATGATCCTCTGGTAGGGGACTGCTTCAACAACTGGACTATGGAGCTATTCTTCCTTAGAATGCTCTTCTTGATCCTGCACAATCCCTGCAGTTCTGCAGTGTTACAGTGGTACAGCGGCACAGCATCGACAGGAACATGGATCCATATCTCCACATAACTCCACTTGACTCGCCCTTTGCTGCACACACTGTAAATTGAGTTTTTAGGTGGCACTTCTGGCAGGTGGCAATGCTGGGTTTTATCTCCTTTGTGCTAAAAAATCAGAAGGACTAATATCTTCTATTTCTCTAGTGATTGTCCTACCTACCAGGGGAGAGAAAAGTGAGGAGGGAAAGAAAAAATTTATTCCAGTCAGATTTAAAAAAAAAAGTATATTCAAGAGCATTTTATTATAGGCTTAATTCAACTTGGTTAAGCTCCTACTTTCTAGATCCCAATAAGGCGTAGGTGGGTGCTGTTAACCTGAGCATTTCTAGGTATGCACAAAAAGAAGAAATTAGAACAATAAGGACATTTCAGGCTTGACATGAACAATGAATTTTAAACATTTTTATGTATAGGCAGATACCAAGCAAATATTTCTTTACACAGTAATATTGGCTGTAGTGTACATTTGCACTGCTTAGTGGAGAGCAGGTTCACAGGAAGGATAATGCATGTTCCTTGGCAAGCGCTCCATACAGTTTAAATCCATTATACTCTATATAACTTAAAATGCCTATTGATCAGTTCCATACATATTCAAAGTGACTTGCAGCATGTGGTATTCAGTTCTACAAAGTAGCCCAAACCAACTTATGTTTTGTATTCACCATAGGGCATCACCCCAAGGACCTTTTGGAATATATATGGAAATTGACAAATGCAGGGCCATGCCATCACCTGGCCCATCAGTGCTGCAAGAAGAGGAATGAAATGGCAAGAATGCTTCTACTGCATTCCAGAATCACTCAAAAATGGCACCATGAAAGTTTGGAGAAGGGCCTGGACCCACACTTAAGACACAATACATATATTTTTTGAGACTTCCTGAGTCTTTTTTTAGGTCCCTACTACCCCTTGAAACTGAACTTTGAAGACTAATTTTGAAAGGTTTTCATGTGTAAAAAAATTCTGTAGTTAAACTGTCATTTAGAATCTCTAACTACGTACAAGCAACAATAGGTTCTTAATCTCATACACGAGTGGCATCAAAACCTTGCTTGAAAATGCCAAATGAAATTGGAAGATGCTTTTTATTTTATTTAGATGAAATCAGCAAAATTTATCTACTGTCAACTGGATAAAAATGGGTTAATTGTGAAATTGCATACTCTTCAACTTTAAGCCAATTTACACAGAACAACAGGAAGGATGAAGAAATTTTAAAATGTAATTTAAATTAAACAAATGCAGTATAAGTAGATCCACATTCTGAAGGATAAGACGTATGTATTATTCAGAAAAAGCAACATCACTAACATTACTAAACATGTAAAAATAAATTATGCTAAAAAAGTAAAGGAGATGTGGAGACTGTTTAGTTACGTTATGAAGTCCCTATTATAAATAAAAGATATTTAAAAATACCTGTACAAAATAATCACAAAACTGGTGAAAGTGCATTTAATAAAACACTGTTAATAGCCATCTAGAATATGCCTGTGGACATGAAATCTGTTCATGTAGGAGACCTGTGCCTACTGAATCTCATCCCGGGTGGTCACTCGCATCCCTCAAAAATAATCTGTTCTGATAGTAGTTTATCCCTTCTCTTTATGTTTTTAATTGACTATCATTTGTGTCAAACAATAGGGAACTGGGTCTTGTACCTTCATCAGCTACAGGTCATAATCCTTTTTCATTCAAATGAATCTATTAGTGAGATTCATGAACTGAATAGTGTAGAAATAAATCTTATGACTACATCAGTACAATAGTAAGGTTTTGATGACAACAACTAAGGCTTCGTTTTGCCTAAAAGGAAAATAATAGTTTTATAAGCTATAATGAGAAGAGAGAGGGATGATTCATTCTGGGATACTTAGAAAGAAATGAAAAAGGATTATATTTCACCAGAGCAGTGAATCATCCACCTCCACGTGGTTACTAAGCAAAAAAATGGAAGAGTAGGAAAATGTTTTTTGGACAGAGAAATATCAATGCAAGCAAAAATGACAGGTCACTGAGTCTTATGGAATATTTTTGAAAAACTTGTCCAAAATAATGGTGAATGAGAATCATAATTGGCATCATCTAAAGAAATTAGGAAATAAGCTTTGGATTTAATTACATATATATGTATGTCTACATAAAATCAAGATACATAAAAAACTGTAGGTATGACTACCTTATTCCTTAGTCAATTTAAAAAAAAAAAAAATCAAAATAGGTGGGTAAATACAACTATGTTACATAAGCTATTATCTACCTGTTGTGGTTTAACCTAGTAGGCAGCCAAACACCATACAGCCGCTCGCTCACTCCCCACCCCCACAGTGGGATGGGGGANTCACTCCCCACCCCCACAGTGGGATGGGGGAAGAAAATCAGAAAAAAAAAAAAGTAAAATTCATGGATTGAGATAAAGACAGTCTAATAAAACAGAAAAGGAAGGGGAAAAAAAAACCAATAACAACAACAATAATAATGATAGAATATACAAAATGAGTGATGCACAATGCAATTGCTCACCACCCAATGACCAATACCCAAAAAACAATTGCTACTTCCTGGACCACACCCTCTATTTATATACTGAGCATGAGGTCATATGGTATGGCATACCCCGATGGCCAGTTGGGTCAGCTGTCCTGGCTCCCTCCTAGCTTCTTGTGCATCTGGCAAAGCATGGGAAGCGGAAAAGTCCTTGGTTAGGGTAAGCACTACTTAACAACAACTAAAAACATCAGTGTGTTATCAACATTCTTCTCATATTGAATCCAAAACACAGCACTAGGAAGAAATTTAACTCTATCCCAGCTGAAACCAGGACACTACCTCATTTGTCAGGAGTCAAACAGAAGTGGTCTTCAATAACAGTAGCAGCAGCCAAACTGTGTTTTAACATTGAAGCAAGCAGAGGAACAACCCAATGAATTAGCCCTGATTGCCTCAAAACTCACAAGCAATATTCCAGGTGGATTCATGCACTACTGCTTTATAAAACAGCAGAGGTACAAATGGAACAGAAAGGACTATTCCTACATGTATATAGATCAACAGTCATTTTAAGAACTATTTTGAACTGCATTGTTAAGTCCCTTCTGTGCTTAGACTGGGATAGGTCTGTTAATTCAGTTCACTTATTTCATCTGCATTATGCAGGCATCAAAATGAAGAAAACCAGTAATGAGACAGGCAACTATTTCCAAAATTCTTTGGGGATCTTGCATATCTATTTACTCCTCTTCCTGTTCCCTCTTCTGAAAAATCACTGTCATTGTCTTTTCATCTTTACTCTTCTCCATCAATGCTTCCACTGCCTTTGGCAAACTCCTTGTTACTCTTTAGAATTATACTGCTTCCGTTGAGGACAATGCAATAACTTCCACTCATTTTAATGGTCCAATACCACGGCCTAACTTACCAAGTTTACATCTTTGTCTGAATTTCTCTGTATCTCTTTTTCCATTTTTTTCACTTCTTTGAATTAACTTATGATTGCATACTCTGCCTCCATTACAAAATCTCTCTACTGCTGCTGTATTTCACTTATGCTCTATAGCATTTAATATTATTTAATTACGTGAAGGGTTCTAGGAAATAGTATAATGAAAGGCATTACACAAAGCAAATGTACATTGTATTGTAATTTGATTTGGTTACTTCAGTGTGTTTGTATGTTTCAAGACTTTCTTCCCTAATAGCTAAATTCATTTATGTCACAGATGTTTGGTTATTGGTCTCCTGCCTCTTCTTAGAGGTACTGTAATTGAGCACCTGCGTGTGGGGACAGAGGGAATTGGGGGTTCTTGATTAATTTTCTCCAGCTATAAATTATTTATTGTCTTGTACCATTCTCCTGTCATCCTCTTTGGGACTCTTTTAAACTGTCGGAGATACCTATTTACTTTTAATTGATTGCTACTCTGTGCTCATTGAGTTTTCCTAGATGACAAACACAGAAGAAATATTAAAACTAGCTGTATCTAACTACAATAGGAAGGGGTGGTATAGCACAAATTATTTCTAACAGTGGAGTAGAATCTTTTGAAGTACTGAATTCCAGGTGGTAAAATCACATTATCCTCAAAGAATGACTAGTGAGTTTAAACTCCTGAGCAACCTGCTGTAGCTGAGCCTGTTTGAGCACGGGGATGGGCCATCTGAACTCTAGAGATCCCTTCCCACCTCAGCAATTCTGTGATTCTGTGATGGAGCTAACTAAGCATCAAGTTATATTTTTCATAGGAAGTTAGGAAAGTGAATTTGGCTCCTTACAACCCCATGCAAAAACTTGGGCAAGTCCCACTACTTCTCCGATCTGTTTCTCTGTATGTAAAATGAACCTAATGGTACTTGCCTCCTTCAGTGTGGCACTTGCATATATGTTTAAAAAATAATTACATTTTTACTACAGTTTATATTAATATCATAACTGTCTCTGTTTTAAAATATTCTGTGTTTAGCATTTATCTCACAAAGATTAATGGGACATTGGAAAAAAATGCCAGCTCTTCAGATGTTAATTTTGTCATGCTGGCTCACAAAAAGCCCTTGAATAAGAGGAGAAAAAATAAAATTTTTATCTTGTCACAGGAAAATATTGTCCACACTGTCATGTGGAAAAACACTCTACCTGACAATATCTGGAGAATAGCAGTAGCTGTTACCTCACAGTAGCAGAATCATTATAATATACCAAATAAAAAGAAGGTCAAAGGTACGGCGCCAGAGAAGTCAGGAAAATAATAACAACATTTGTAGGAGCCATTGGAACTGTTAGGAACATAACATCCAGGTTCAATATCTGGCTGAAGACTCAATACACTTATAAATGGATGACTGTGAGCCAACATCATCTGTGGAAAACGTCAGGATACAGACAACACATATTGTAACTGACTACTTAAGTGACTTTAAAAAACGTTATAGGAAGGCGTGACAGAATCTATAACAATCTTCAGCAATATTTTAGACGTATCAAGAGTGGGTTTTTTGAAGCATTCAAATGACATGGGAGTCCAAATCAACACAGCTACAATTTACTATATTGAAATTACCAGAGGTAAGAAAAACATCACAATTCACCATATCATCTCTGTCTGAAAACCTGGACCCTACTTCTTGAAAAAATGTTCTTGTTGGAGAAGGAAACTTTTAAAATGAGGACACTCATGTCTGCCTTCAAAATATTTATTTATATAACCCAGAAGGACAAGACACTCAAAATACACATTGTCATACAGAATGCGTACAAGGCCTTATCAGCAGGAATACAAGGCTATACCATCCCATTAGGGTTTAGTGGGAAGAAAAAATGATGATACATAACATACTGCTATATCTAAAGCTCCTGTCACAGGGCTGCTGATGTGCTGTTGCTCAGCTTTGATCAAATTACTTTACACCCATATTTTACAAATGTGATGAGAGATCCACGAAAAGATAATTGAACTCCTCTTTCCCAGACAGTCAAATAAAGCCTTGTGCTCCCTCTGCACTTACTACCTGCATACACTTCAAATGGTCTACTGCAGTCAAAAGCAGCCACTGGAAAGTAAACTATGTAGTCCCTTCTCTACATTAGTGTCACATGCCATTAGTGCTCTTTGCTTAAACCTATAGGCAAAGAACATGTGATGGAACAGAAGATCTGCAACAAGAATCTTAAATTACTTATCCTAATTATTTATTGAATTATCTATTCAGCTTTGCATATCATTGAGTCCCTTCACAAAGCATGAAGATATTTAGTAGAACATATGTTTACATGTTTTGTATGAGCATAGGCATTTGTATTTACACTTGAATTTAAAAAAATATCTGCAATGGTACTTGTTCATCCCAATGTATATTCACTCTCCCTTCAGAACAGGACTCTCTCAGAGAGGGTTGACTCTTAATCCCAGCAATATGTCTATATTCAAACACAATTATACCAAAAATAAAACCATTATAACAAATTACCCATGTATACATTGAAATTCTTTAAAGGAAGAATAGGAAGATTCACTCATTTAAATACAGGCATGAAAGACTGGGGTTTTCATTTCCTAACCAAGTATATGGATAGTATATAGATAGTATAGAACTCAGTGATAGTGATGAT